>WMED01019286.1:0-12469 GCA_019650415.1 Pipa parva | reverse complement strand
TTAAGTGGTAGAACTTGCACTATTGGTGACTGACTAAATACTTTTTTTCCCCACTGTATCCACCAAAACAAAACTGGAAATAAAAAAAACATTCAGTAGTAGAACTACAGGTACTTGGGCCCCATTGCAGGATCTCCATAATAAATATTCTTATATTACTTTACTTTAACAAGGTACAATTCTGGAATGCATCCAGCTGGCTAATGAAGATACTGATATATAGAAACAATATTCAAGACCACCCTATAGGTTTGATATGGTTATTTTACAGGCAATAGTTTCTAAGGGATAAAGAGTAACTCTAAAATAGATCAAATGACTTACTGCAGTGTGCAAGGTTGTACTGAAAGCTATTCAGACCTCCATTAGGTGTATTGCATAAGTTTCCCTCTTAAAAAAGGAAGAGTTGGCATGTAAGACATGTGTGCACATGCTGAACTGCTAATTTGTAAACATTTTCAGTTAATGCTGTATTCTGCTGTTGCCATTTGGTTTGCATCTGAACTGATTACCAAGCTGCTAAAATAGATGTTTGACGAACTCTACCCCTTTAACACCAAACATCTCTAAATGCTCCATACTAGAGGTTGTTAATAAATGAGTTCAGTTGTGCATTTCAGAGCTACAGAAAATGCATTGCAGTCTGCAATATGTATCTAATCCATGTAATAATCAGCCTTGTAGCACTAAGAATAGAAAAGTATTTGCTTCTATATAAATATGAGGTTTAACCATAAATGGAGGTCTCTTGTTTGATTAGAAGAGAATCCAAGATTTATTATTGATAATTTATTTGACTATAATGCTTGATTTAATTGACAGACATAACCCAAGATTTTAGTCAAACCATTTTGCATCAGCCACTAACCTGGGGGCGACTCTCTGCCACCCACAACAAGCTGCTGCTGATTTCATAACAATGCAGTGGCGATGCGATGCTGCCATACTTGTGAATGTTCACCCCATCACCCTACTGCCACACCCCCCCAAAAGGTGTCACCTTAGGCACCGGCCCACAGGTGCAGGAGTAAGGGTGCAATGGGCCTATGTAGTGATTTAGTACATAAAAGTATGGAGCGGTGGAGCTGATATGTTTATAGGCATGAAACTAGTCTCCTAGAGATATTGTGCACTTAGGCATGTTCAGAGATCTTTTTGCATATGTTGGAACACTTTTAAGATTTTAGTTTTCCATTAAAGATAATCTAGTAACCTTAGATCAGCAACATAAATCAGGTGATGTGTAAATCCTTGGATGTACATAACATCATACTATTTTCCTTGCAGCAGTCAGAAAGAAGCAAAGATCTGAATTGGGAAAATCTTTTGTGATACAGAAAGAGGCAGTGTTATGTAAATTTTTATTGATAAAGTTCCACTATGTCACACAAGTTGTACAATTCAATAATACAATTATAATACAGACATGAAAGAAGAGTTTAACATTGTAAAAGTGAAGTAAATTACAAGCACTAAACCATGAAGGTCCATCACTCTAAGTGCCAAGTGGGGAATGAATCAAGAGGATGGACGTCTCAGCCCCACCGAGCATATGAACATTTTGCAATGGTACAAACAAAAATAGTACTAAAACAGTATTATATCACTACAGTGAGGCACCTTTCTCTCAGAATGCAAAAAGAAAAAATGGTGTTTGTAGGGGGTGCCACCTCCTTCCAAACCAAACACATATTTAAATCCACATTTTGCAGTGCTTCTTTGAAATCAGTTTAGATTCACACTGCAAAATGAAACAGTTTTAAGCAACCATGTATTTAAACTAAGGTTAGGTCTACACTACAGCATGTGGATTTGATATGTGTTTTGTTTAAAAGAGTTGAAACTGCAAACATAAGGTTTACTTGTGAGATAACAAGAATTGTATATTGGTTTCATTTTAAGACTTTCAGCTACATTGGGCCTCACTTGACTCAAGTCCGAATTCACCTGTCAAATTCACCTTGCTACAATCCAAGTTATATTGCTAAAATAGACGCAAATTCACTTCTCAGGATTGACTAAGTGGAGAATATACTTGCCGAACAAGTGGACAGCAACATTCGTTTTCACATGCATAGTGTGGTATAGTCAGGCAGATAGAAGTAGTATAAGAAGTCTTGCGGAGTTAGGCGAATTCGACCAGTGAAGGGCAATGAAGTCTCACATTGTCCCACTAACTGTATTCTGTGAACATTCTATCTACTTATATGTCCCCTTGTCACAAGGTCATGTTCCTTTTCCATTCTAGTTGATGGTATGATCATCAACCCTGTAACCTCTGTACGTTGTCTTTGGGTGACTTTTCACTCTGTTCTTTCCTTCTCTAAACACATTTCTACCACTGTTAAAACCTGTCCATTTTTCCTTTGCAACATTGCCAAGATCTGCCCCTTTCTCTCTCACTCCACTGCTAACACTCTCATTCATGCTCTTGTTCTATCCCGCTTGGACTACTGCAATGTTCTTCTATCTGGCCTTCCAGCTTCCCACCTCTCCCCGCTCCAGTCTATTCTAAATTCTGCTGTAAGAATTCTCTCCCTCTCTCCCCAGAGGGGACAGCCTTTCTCCCAATCTCTCTTTGATCTTTGGCTCCCAACAAATCATTTACAGTGTTGTCCTTTTGACATTTAAGGCACTTTACTCCATTGCCCCTCCCTACATTTCCTCACTTGTATGCCTGTACATTCCTCAACATCAACCAGCTTTGCATGCCACACACCAATACCACCCTTTCTCGTCTTAAACCTTTTTCTCTTTCTGCCCCAAACATCTGGAATTCTATACCCCTTTATCATTGCCAGGAACATTCCCTCTGCACTTTTAAAAATAAAAGTGCACTAGCACTGATATTTATCACTGATTTTTATAAATATATTTATTTTATCCTTAATTAGTTATGTATGCTTAGTATTTGTATTTATTGACCAATGCTTCAGCACATTGTTATAGATCTCATTACCCTCTATCTCTGCATGTAAGTCTTCCTCCTATTTAGATTGTAAGCTCTATGGGGCAGGGACCTCCTACCTCTTGTGTCAACAACAACCTGGCACTTAAAGTGAAGTATCCTTGTGATATTATACTTGTATTATATAATGCACTTTTTACATTTCTGTATTATATTTATATTGCTGAATTGTACAGAGGTGCAGTAATTTGTGGTGCTTTATAAATTAAATTATACATACATACATGTTGTCATTTAGTTACTGTCACCATTGTCACTTTTGAATGAATAGTCACCTTACACTTTACTGTAGCCATGCCACCAACCCCCCAATTCCCCAGTCTGAAGTAACGATGTCAAATAGGTGAATTCGGAGCAGTTCACCTAGTTGCAGTCGTTCCTTTGCCAATAGTCGAAGTACCTTTGCATACACACACTAAATGATGTGAAGTTTACGCCTCATGTACTCGCCCGAATTGGTCTCATGTTTAGCTCTTCGCAGAGTTTGCTCAATAAGCGAACATGGGGAAGTGGCAAATAGATGTGAATTCGGACTGTAGTTAATAAGGCTCATTGTCTTTTTCACCTTGTTAAGAGGACGATTAGTACAAAACGGTTAATAACACCAGCTCTCAAAACAGCACCTTCTCAAACAAAAATAGAGCTGTCCCTTTAAGAGCTCCCTATCCCATTTTACTCTATGTTTACATAACAGTACGGACGCTTCCACTCTTCAGTTCTCGGGGAGGGGGGAGAAGAAGAATAGCTTGTTAATATTTCCTGCGCACAACACTGCCATTCAGTCCATTTGTTTCTTGAAAAAAACGAGCTTTTTATATAAAATTTTCTTTATTTTTTAAGGACACCAGGAGAAGGCTGAGGGCAAGAGAATATTTTGTGTTGGATGATGCAAGCCCCTCCCCCTTTTCTCTCGGAGTCTAATCCAGAGTCCTGTTGCCACGGCACTTGGAGAGCAGCGGGGGTTCCATTTGTTGTCTAGAGGGGGAGGAGGAAGGAGGTCGCTCCCGCGAGTCATTCGCAGGCTTTCTGTTGCTATCGCGTCGCTTGCAGGGCAGGAGGCAGACTCGCTCTTGTTACCAGAGATTGGTGGTGTTTTGGAGGCGGACAGGCCGCGGCGGCGGCGGTTGTTACTGACTGTGGCTTGTGATATTCTTTACAGTCAGTAGCAGGAACGGGAAGCTCCCAGACTTGGAAGGGACGGGGCGGTTGTGAGGGGGGCTGGGGGGGGGGGGGGGGGGGGGGGGGTGTGTTGGTGACAAGAAGCTGCGCCACAGAAAACGCTGTACGTTGAGAGGATTTAACCGTCACACGGGCTCGTGACCGACGGCATCCTGTGTTTATATGAACCGCCATGGATTAGAGGGAGTCCGGAAGAGGAGCTCCCCTCGGGATTGTACTGCTGGCCGGGGACCGTGGATTGGCAGCGGGTGACGGGGACTATCATCTCCATGTTTTCCCCGAGCCAAGAGGAGCATTGCGCCCCCAGTAAAGAGCCTGTCAAATACGGAGAGCTGGTGGTTCTGGGGTGAGTCCCATACACTGAGTCACAAGAGCTTGTTCGTGCACCCTGCCCCGGGGGCTATAGACTGAATGGGGGTACATTTATTTTCCTAGGGAGTGGTTAGATATGAATTGTAACTGGGCATTGGTTTCCTGCTGCTGCACTCTACAGCGATGGGAGAGAGAGAAAGGGACTTGTGCTTAGGAATTGTACATGTAGTGGCACTAGGCTGAAGGGCCTGCTCCGAAGAGCTGACACTCTAGAATTGTGATTAAAAAAACTGCACAACTCTTTTTTTTTTTTTTTTTTTTTTTTTTTTTGACAAGAATGAGATGCTGCTGCGGGTAGTAGTTTAGCAGTGGGTAGTCAACAGTGTGTTTATGTCACTAAAACGAAGTGTATGTGTTTCCCTAATGAACGATTAAATCGGTATTTGTGTGTCCCAGTTTTGAGAATGTAGTTGGTTGCTGCGTGCAGCTAGTGCTTGGGATGAATTGTATGTATACTGCTGCAAACATCACATGCTACAGAAGTTCGCTGGTTGCATTGCTGCAAATGTCTGCCTTTAACAAACCGAAAACAGTCTGCAGTGTCAGGCTCCCCAGCTCCTGGTAATGATGGTACTGGCCTAGACAACAGGCAACTAGCACTTGATAGGCCTCTCTCATCTGTTGGAGTGATCTAAGTTATAGCTGGTGTTGTAACCTCTGGAATGGGGGTTTTTGTTTGAAAACCAATTAGAGATTTGCAAGGTTCTTATTCTATGTCTGAATTCGTAAACATCCCAAGTCAATGTGATTTTTGTTTTCCAGTGGACATGCAGTGTTTTATGTTGGTATGTAGTGTCATTTGTTTGCTCACAGTTTATGTAATTGAAGCAAAGTAAAATTGCACTTCATTTAAAAGCATTAGGAGTCCTTAGTTGCCCTTCAAGCCAAACAGGAAGGTTGCATTGTATAGATTTGGATGTAGTTTCCACAAAAATTACCTTTTTGTACAAAAATGTTTTGTGGAACTTTTGTGCATCCGTAATGCCCCTTGTGCTCTGTATCACTAAAATGCAACTTTGAATATATTATTCACACACATGGTTTCGGTCTTCCGTCCTTGTGATGAGTTCTGTACTGCAAGGAGTTATACATGTTCCTCCTTTTTGATTTTTTTTTTTTTTACCTTTTTACTATTTCCTGACTGGAATCTCCAAATATCTGTGGTTTATCAGTAGCTTTTTGTAATTTTAAAGTCTCTTTCCATTTTGCTGTTCAACAGAAGGATAAACAATTTAAATAACTAAACAAATTTCAATCCCAATATTTTTTTTATTTTTGCTTATTTAATAAACAAGGTAAGTTCTACTACTTATTACTGCATATTAGATCCCTTCTGTCAGATATGTATTTCATTTACTCTTGTGTGTAAGAACCATTTTTAAAAGTTATTATGTACACCAGATCATTGTTCTCTCCCCTTTTTCAGTCATTTCTACACAATATTGTTAACATGCTATCTTTGTAGCTGAAATCTTGATATGTATTATTTTTAGTCTTTATTTCCAACTTGTACTCTCCCCATCTCATTGTTAGTAAGCATTTGATAATAAATCTTGTTGTTCCCCAGAGAACCCATTAAACTAAAGATGTGGATATAACCAGCAGTTTGTACAGCACAAAATATAAAAAAAAAAATTTAAATTCAACTTCAAAAGTTAGATACAAGTACAAAGAATAGCTAGCTACCATTCCAGTCCAACTAAGCAGTTTTCTGATGTTTACTGGTCCATTTAATGGACATCCGTGTTTCCAGGAGGTAGTGGCACAATGAAACACCTGTTAACTTTTGCTGACTATATGTGGGTATACTCTGAAGAAGCATGGCTGCCAAATGCTTTTTAATATGTGGCTTTCCCTAATGTTTTAATACATTTCTGCTTATGTCTGTGAATGCTGATTTGAGAATAAAATGTATTTTCAAAGAAGCAGTAAAGAATAACAAAGACTTGGGCTAACAATGTTAAGATTTATGTAGAGGGATTATTGTACTTGTGCAGAAATAAAGTAGTAATCATGTAAGACAATGCAATAAAGTTGTCACCCCTTAACTTTATATGCCACTTTGAAGGGGGTTCAAGGGTTTTAAATTAATCATACCTGCTTCTCTTTGTTTGGCATGAACACATCAATATTTAATCATCATGCTTTCAACAGCACATGTGTTTATACCTGCAAATTTAATACAATTTTTTTGAAGACACTGTCTTTCTTGCATAGTAGTACTCATGTTTTACTAAAAAAAAAAAAAAAAAAAAAAAGTGAATATGTAGTGTAAATGTCATGGTGTTTTTGTTTTGTTTTGCACCAGTGTGTTTTCCTCAAACTTGTGTAAGCCACAGCAGGAAATGAGCAATGCAAAGGAGAATTGCTTCCCCTTTCATCTACTGTTACATACCTTTGAGAAGGAACTACCGTAGTGCATTGTTTCATTAAAAAAAATGTAATCTTACATTATCCCTTTCCAAAGGGAGCATTTCATGTTTGAACAGCTGGTTTAAACTGGCCACTTCTGTGATACTCAGAAGCTGTTACTATAAATTATCCCAGTAATTGATTATTATTAGTTGTTATAGAATAGTTTACACTGGCATCAACTGCATCAGTGGGAGTGAAATGTGACTGCTACTTTAATGCAGCACATCTAGTAGTTGAAACTTTAAAAATACCATTGAACTTAATAGGGCAATCGCGTAGTCCTGAGTAAACTTGTTGCTTCATTAATTATAGCAGTTTTCCAGTGGAATTAGCTCTAAAACAGATATCACAGAACAATTGATCATTTCAAAGTAGCACCTTTTCTCCCCTAGTTTTGCAGTCTGGTTTCTCACATGGCTGTGACTATGGCTTTAAAACAATTATAATCATATTAAAGTGTACCTATCACATCAAAACTCTTAATACTGCTACATCGTGATTTAAGGGATCTAATTGGAGGAGCTATAATGTCAATCATGATTTAGCCCCACCCAACCTGTTTCGAGAAAGAAAAATCAGGTTGACATTGAAGATGAGAGAAATGCTGTATAAAGGTACAATTAAAAAAAAAAAAAAAAAAAAAAAAAATATTTTTATAAAAACGTTTATTTCATTAGTAGAATCTAAATTAGTATTAGTTTTAAGGTGAGAGGTGCACTTTAGTAAGAGCAGATATTTCAGCTGTATAATATATCAGCACTGAATAAATACAATACAGATGGTACACCTGCCTTGTCTTAATTTTTGTAAGACATAGTCTGCATGTATATGTTAAATGTGTGGTAATTTTGAATGATCAGTCTGTCTTTCAGATTTCAGACTTTTAGATAAAGGGTCTTTGATGGTGTTCATCCTTTGATTAATCTGAATTTTTATCTAAAATTCCAGCCGTAAGTGCATCTGTCAAAACTAATACTAATTCAGGTTGTACTAATGAAATAAACGTTTTTGTAAATATATGTATTTATAAAAGGTTTTTTTTTTTTTTTTTTTTTTAAGTGTTTGTCATTTTCCCTACCAGCCTGCCTTTTCTTTTCAAAGCGTTGGGTGGGCAGGGCTATGACATTATAGCTGCTCTAGTCAGATCCTTGCTAGATCATGATTTAAGGGATCTGATTGGAGGAGCTATAATGTAAATCATTTAGCCCTGCCCACCCAATCCTGGGAAAGAAAAGGCTGACTGACAGAGAGAAACGCTGTTTAAAGATCCATTTTTTAAAAATGCATATATATATATATATATATATATGTGTAGAAAAAAATGTTTATTTCATTAGTAGAACCTAAATTAGTATTAGAGTTTTGAAGTGACAGGTACACTTTAAAGCAAGGTCCTGTGATGTCGGAAAGTAAGCAGTAAAAGTGCTGTGAGCATCTAAAATTACACTATGCTGGAAATACCCAAACTGGTGACCAAAAAAAACCTAGAAGAAAGTGCACACAAATGCACTAAATAGTGCTTTATCAGTGGAAAAATATAATAGATATTAAAGCCCAAAATGCCAAAATCAGCAGGTGTACCAGTAAGTGAAATGTGATAGAAAAATATAAAAAATCCAAATAATGTGCTCCAAAAATGTAGACAAATCTCAAGTGATCCACCACTAGAAATGCTAAATGCTCACCAGATGTCTACCATAATGAACATCAAACAAATAGATCCGATGTCGGCTCTTCCGAATTCACAAAAATGCAGTGTCTCAATAAATTCATAATAATGGATAGGTGCCAGAATCACATGAAAACAGAAGGAAAGAAAGCTTCCATAATATAAAAACCTTAGGTTTATTCCAATACCAATGAAGTCAATACCAATGTATTATTTATTCTTTTTTAGGTTTGTGGGTCTAATCTTAATTATACTCTTATGTGATTACTTATTTTATCTATTGCTTTCCTAAATCGTTTAGCAAGTCTTCATAATTTAGCATGTAATTTACTTGCCCTTTAATATTTATTAGTGAGGTATCACATTTTCCCAATATGTATTGCATTAATTTTGCTAAATTTTTTTAGTGGCTAAAATATAGTTTAATAAGTATGCTTCCACTCTTGTTTCATTCCTCCTGTTTTATTTTTACCTTAGCCCATCTATGTTTGGCTATTTGGAACGCATGGATGCGTTCCATTTGCCAGTAAGCATTCAGCTATACTTCTGGCTTGTTGCAGTTGGTTAGAACGCATATGCGTTCCAAGCGAGAACTGGAAATGTCGCAAGTGACGCAACTTCTGGTTTTGGACACGGCAGTTGCATATATGATTTTAGTTGCATAAAGACTCCTGAGGAAGCCGTACCAGTGGTGCAACGCATTGAGCAATTGGGACTTTAACAGAATTGTAGGAGATTAGCGTTTTTATCTGCATATCTGTCGCATGCTGTTATTTTTTTCAGCAGTTTGTTCGTATATTTGCGTCATTGGTATTGGAATAAACCTAAGGTTTTTATATTATGGAAGCTTTCGTTCCTTCTCTTTTCATGTGATTCTGGCACCTATCCATTATTATGAATTGATTGAGACACTGCATTTTTGTGAATTCGGAAGAGCCGACATCGGATCTATTTGTTTGATGTTCATTATGGAAGACATCTGGTGAGCATTTAGCATTTCTAGTGGTGGATCACTTGGGATTTGTCCACGTTTTTGGAGCACATTATTTGGATTTTTTATATTTTTCCATCACATTTCACTTACTGGTACACCTGCTGATTTTGGCATTTTGGGCTTTACTATCTATTATATTTTTCCACAGATAAAGCACTATTTAGTGCATTTGTGTGCACTCATTCTAGGTTTATTTTTGTTCATCTATTGATTCCACTATAGCGTTCAAGGTACACGCTTGTGAGAAGATTATTTCTTGGACTTTTTGTTATTTCACTAATTATATAATTTTGAGCGCTGCTTATTTTTTCATTCAGTGTTGACACTGTTTGAATACCCAAACTAGTGCTGAACTAAATTTAATCCCCTTTGCCCCAAAATTCTACTGCTTGACATATTTTTAGGAACCTGGTTGCATTTGTTCATGCAGTAGCATTAGGTTTGCTACAATTCTATTTATACTCAGAAGGCACAGTGTAAACATCTGTAGAGCTCAGTAAAATATATAGATTAGCGTTAGGTGAATAGTCTTGACCTACTGATCTTACTGCCAAAACACCAATATGTATCACTTTTCTGAGGTAATCTTTTTAAAAAATTAATTGGGGGTGGGGTGGTTTATTTTGTGTTTAGTTGTATGTGATTTCACTTAATTTCTCTTAAACCTGTAGTAAAATCACATCAGCTGCTTAGTGTGGTTTCATATTTTTAAGGAATATGGCTGTATTGGCAAACTCGTTTAGTCTAAATGAGACCTTAATGTTTGTATTAGATGCAAAGAAAAAAAATGTCCCTTCAGCTTCTCGTATGGTATAAAAACATCTACATCACTATATCTGCATGTTACAAAATATTCCTTTTATTTATGTATGTATAATTTTATATACAAAACGCCACAAAATTATAAACCTTGTGTATTATAAGATACCGTTCTCTTAAAAAGGGAACAGTATGAAAAGCTGTAGGTTTATTTTTATAAAAAAAAAAATGCCAGACCAAGAAAACTGCTGAAGGTTATTTTTAAATATACATTTGTAAACAAGGATAGATATAGCCTAAGCAGTGCCAACCAGTTAAAGTATGCCTAAATAAAATCCAGACATGGATGACTATATTTGGTAAGGACCTGGAACACTAAAATTTCTGCCAGCTTTGTTACATGTTTGGGTCAGTAGCAAAACTGAAATGTAAAATTTATTACACCCAGTTTCAGGTTTCTCCTTCAGGTAAAAAAAAAAAAAAAGTACCAGTTCTCTGCATTAGCTGAGCAATGTGAGATTGGTAGAAAAATGTTGCTTTTAGGCATTTGCTAAGATAGCTCACAGACTATACTCATCTAGAAGTTGTGCTGCTTTTTGCTTCTATTGCATCAGTATGACTATTTTAACGGCCAGTAGTGGGAGCAGTACATTTCACTAGATTACAGTATCCTTTTTCATGACCCCATTTCACTTTTTCATTTATTTTTATACAGTACATTTAGATTTTTTTGTTTGTTTATTTTAACTATACCCTCACTATCATTCAAATGCCCTATAAAAACTTGTCGCCGATGGAACAAGGTATAAATTATTCTAAAAAGCTGTGGTTGGAACATCTTATGTCACTTCCCTGTCAACTGTAAGGTACAGAGAACTAAATGCAGCATTGGTTGACAGGGAAGGGTAAATCTCCTCCTTATGGCAACACCCATCTAATATATATATTGAAGCAATACAACTTGGGCCTCAGTGACTATTTCCTGCAGCCTTTATTATTAAAAGGGGCACTATAGTAGTGATATAACTGCACACATACATATAAAACTCCTTTTATACTAAGCCAATTGCTGACACAGCAGAAAGAAGAAATAATACTTGCCGTTTGTTTCCCTTAATTAGTTTTAATGAGAGCTGACATTTTCCTCTCCCTCTTCCCCTCCTCTTTCTGTTGTGCAAGTCGGGCAACATGAGAAGAAAAAGCTGACTGCTATTTATTAAGCAGTGTGCTGTCCTTTTGGCCACATAAATTAATTTGGAATGCATTAGATTACAGGGAAAGCTGACTTGTGCACATGTAGTAAGTAGGCCAAAAATGTCTGGAGGAGGGTACCTTTTCATGGATAACTGGCCAGTACATGTCACACACACACATTTCCTGGTGAGGGAATTTATCTGTGCTGCCTACTCAATCACATGTCACATGAAATGTCTACTGGGGAGAAATGCTTCTCACTAAGGCATAGTACTGCATATGCAAAGATGTAATCTGACTATAGTTCCCCTTTAAAATCCCTACAAAAACAATACTGCTTCTGCCCATGCTTTCATCAGTAATTTTGAATAGAAAGTAGGAAGGGAAGTGGAATGCAGCTGTGCAGCAAAGAAGAGTGACTTTCTCCAGTGCTGGAGAAAATATTGTAGTAATATTGCAGCACTTCATTTCAATGGAAGTAGAATAATCCAATGAGTGTGAACTGGCTCTTCCACTTGCCCCTTTTGAATGACAAGGAATCGTAGTAATTGTAGTCTTTTTGAACAAGCTAATGTGAAATACTACAATTGGTGGGAAAAAAAAACCTATATAATAAAACAGTACCAGCTAGTTACAGTCGAAATAATGAACAGATAGCTTATATCAACAATGTTGACCTAGTGGAGAAAATAGGTTTAAAGGTGTACATTTATTTTGTTTTCTACAACTGCTTTTTAAATAAATGCTGATAAGTAAAAAAAAAAAAAAAAAAAAAAAAAAAAAAAAAAGTCTTTCTATTTACAAGGAGTTCAAATTGTGGGGGGGTCAGAACAACCATAAATTGTTGTTGAACTTTTTCCCAGGGCTGTGGAGTCAGTAAGCCAAAGCCCGACTCCGACTCCTCAATTTCCCATGACTC
>WMED01019285.1:0-12469 GCA_019650415.1 Pipa parva | reverse complement strand
CCTGTTATTAACTAATATACTGGCCTGTTATTAACTACTATACCGGCCTGTTATTAACTAATATACTGGCCTGTTATTAACTAATATACTGGCTTGTTATTAACTACTATACTGGCCTGTTATTAACTACTATACTGGCCTGTTATTAATTACTATACCGGCCTGTTATTAACTAATATACTGGCCTGTTATTAATTACTATACTGGCCTGTTATTAATTACTATACTGGTTGCCAATACTTTTTTGTTAAGTGGTTAATCACCAAAAACTTGCTTTTAAATGGGAACAGAGATCATCTACAAAACAAACTTTGTTTGCTTTAGGAATTCATTGATAAGTTATACTGAACAGAATAAAAGTAGACATTGATATTGTTTCAGGCTATGTTAAATGTATGTGCAAATTATTCAGAAATTAAAGAAAATATTTCTTTTTACTGTGTTTAAAATACTGTATATTGATACTAATCTTAGGCATATTTACCTGTGTGTAAGATTAACAACTTTCCTGATGTATGCTATGAGGCAACAGACTGCTGTAAGGCTCTGCCATCTATCCATATTTTACTGTACATTGTGTCTAAATTATGTAATGTATCAGTAATCCTCTTTGTGGGAAAGGATTAGGCTTTACTCTTCAGAAGGGCACAATGCTATCACTTCAACATTAAAGTCCCATTGTGGTAGAACATTAAATCAAGGGGGGAATTCACCAAAGTGCGAAGTGAGGTGCGGATCCTTCGTCTCACTTCGCACTGACTGTTATGCGCTTGCTGATGTCCTGCACGCGGACATCATTGAATGCTTTAAAGTGATTCCAGTCTCAGCGAGAGCACTCAAGTCGCCTCGCCGAGACTGGAATCCCTTTAAAGCGTTCGCTGATGTCCGTGTGCAGGACATCAGCGAGCACATAACAGTCAGTGCGAAGTGAGGCGAAGGATCCGCACCTCACTTCGCACTTTGGTGAATTCCCCCCTGAATATCTGTTGACAAAGGGCTTTTGTCATAAACATGTAGGGAACCTTATAAACAGGGGCAATTGATTAGGTGCAGTAAGCTATAGCATCCAATTGGAGGTTGACTTTCATTATACTAGCTCTCATTTTCAGGTGAATGCAAACAGCTGATTGGTTGTTATTAGTTATTAAACATCTATAAGCAACTGCCCCTGCTGCTGAATTTTCACAGTAGTGCACACCATTGGACTACTCAATAAAGCGGTGATGGCCAACCCATAACACGCCAAGGTGTTTTTGCTGGCACGCATCATGGTGCTGTACGTGTTGCACTCTCATGTGGTCCCATAACAAATCCGCCAACATGAAAATTTCTCCTAGCAAAAATCCGCAACAATCTCCTATAGCATTATTGCGCTAATTTCCCCCATGTTAAAATGGCGACAATTTTCCATAGTACATCTGTGACAATTTTCCTGTAATAAAGTCGCGACTGCGACAGAATTTTGATACGCGGACTTCAAAAAGTTAGCCATCACTGCAATAAAGTCTTTTCATTTAAAGAACTACTGGATACCGCTTATTTATCTGTACTTTTATTGCTATTACATGTTAATAGCATGCTTGATTGACCTGCCACCATGTTGTTTCTCAAATCCTCCTCTACTTATTGATGTACAATTGTCACATTTAGAGTTTCTTGTGCCTTTATATATAAATATAATTTCCTAAAAAAGGAAAATCGCTCAGGAAAAGGGGGTAAATGAAGAGACATACTGCACATTTGGTTAGGTTACAATACAACTGAGAAACAATTCTATGAAGTTAGACCCTTGAATGTGTTTTCCTTTGATCTGCACAATTTGCCAGTTTTATTTGTTTCCCCAAAAGAACATATATATATCATGTAGATATATTTACCAACCGCTCGATCCCTTGCGACAGTCGATCGGGTGCTCCGGAGTTAGGGGACGTCTTTGCTTGTGCTAAGACCAATAGATGATGACATTACTTGGCCGACCGCTTGAGGAGTAGTAACACCCAATAGGAGGAAGGGGTGCATGCAGGAGGTGGACTAATGGGATTTGAGCCGGAAGGACTCGACTGGATGCTATTTAAGTGAGTAACTTTTTATGTTTGTATGCCATGACTAAGCGCCAACGCGCAAAACGCATAGGCAGTTGTTTTTAAAGTGTTTTTAAGTTGCCCATGTGGTACTAATAAAATATTTGTAAATCTAAGAGGAGTGCGGGAGATATCGATTTTTTTATTTTTTTTATTTGTTGCCCCCACCACCAATCATGACCGTGCACAAAAAATTTTTTTAAAATTAGCGCTTGGCATTTGCTAAGCTGAAGAGTTCTCATTTTCCTAATATTCTGGTTTAATGTAGATCGCGCCATTAGTTTAGAATTCCTCTTTCTGCCTTCAAGACAGCTCGCAACAAACTTCTGAATGTCCTAATTACTTCACCGTCACGTCACAGCTGCACTGTGTAACTTCGGCAAGGACTCAGATGAGAAGTCTGCATGTTGTTAGTTTTAACTTGCTCTTCGCTGTCTAAATCAATTAATGACGATTTGATTTCAATCGACAGCATAAAAGCAAAGGTAATTCTCAGGTTCAGCTTAGATTGTAGTAATACGTTCAACATAGTCCCCATGAACAGATAGCTGTACTCACAGGCACTGCTTCAAAGGGAGACTAGCCTAAGGCTAGCATATCATGGGAGCTGGTTGATTGGTTCATGTTATCATTAGTGCCACTGCTCGTTTACAGCTACACAGGCACAGGATGAGGGGAGAGTGCTCCCACTTTACAGCCGATGTATTTTTCAAACGCCTTTTCAAATTGTTTTCCATGACAGAAATTGTTTTTTTTTTTCAGCTCTGTCATTACCTGCTGATACGCTGACAGAATAAATACTCATGCTTTAAAAAGCCATCTAACAACCCTGCAGGTTTTCTTCACTCGTCCTTCTATTTTCTTTTTTCTTTCTCCTTAAGCAGCACCGTTTATTTTGAAACAGTAAAATAAAGATGAGGGTTTAAACACCTACTGACACATTGCCTGCCGCTCTGTCGAAAGAAAAAAAAAATACTTCATCCATGGCTAAAACTCAGCTTTACACCCATTCATCTCAGGACGCAGTGTTAAGGTCTCAATGCATCAAGACTCCGATTAATCCTGCAGCACCATGGACAGCTGTCAAAACTGATCCTACTGGGAAAGCTGCAGCACCTTGGACAGCTTGCTCTTTAGATACATCTAAATGGACTCTTGCTTCAGTAGACTTAGCATGGTCTAAGACATCAGTCTTAAAGCTGTGCTTTGCTTTCATCTCTACTCAATGATATTACAAATGAGAATCAAAAACCAAAGGTTCACAATACAACAAATAAACAAGATCTCTCAAAATCAGGTCTCTGGGAAACCGAATAGGTCCTAATTTCACTCAATTCAGCAAATTGTTTTATGCTTAGCGGTAATTATATATCCCTTGTTATTTTGCAAAAGGTCTATTTGAGCCTTCTGCACTTCAGATTGAAAGAATACATTTCTGAAAGTGCGAATGAAAGAGAATTGAATTAATAGAGTGCAGAAATGCAATAACGATGGGGTAAAAGACCAAACTCTCCATTATAAAGATTCTGTTTAAAAGGAATATACTCTCTCTTCATACTTAGCTTGGACTTAACTCATTCTCAGGATAGTAAATAGTTCAATAGAATGCTATAGGAAATGCAGTCTATTAAAATAAAACAAAAAAAATTACAGAATAAGAACAATGATGAATGTTACTGCGGTAATATCTTCAACTATATAGCAAGTTTAAAAGTATATGTAGGACAGATATGCCATTGTATCTTATCATAGCAAATGGTTGTACTATGAACTAGTTGTATGGTATAGTTATCATATAACACAAGTCTTACAAACATAATCTGGTTCAACACATTGCACCATCATTTATGTCTAGAAGTCACGGCTAATATACAAACCCATGTTAACAGTTCACATTAATAAAGTGTTAGACCAATCACACTTCTGTTTCTTACCTCATCATGTTGGGTGAGGAGTTTGGGGAGTGTCTCATTCCTCCATTTCGTTGCTTTTTTTTGGGTGACAAAGCTGATGGCTGCTCATCTTCAACTGCAAACACAGGCAAAGCGGTCAGGCAGGAAAGAGTGAGGAGGACTGTAGACAGAACACAACAGAAAACTACCAGAAGAAGAACACAAGTGAAGGGAACAGACAAAACATTGAACGAATCACTCACAGCTCCTCCACCACTAGCCTACAACGAGAAGTATGGAAGCTGTTAGTTGTGAGAGCACAATGCACACTAAAAAGCAGAAGCTGGTATAGGTTTAGTCCAATATGCAGCATGTGCTGTTACATCAAACTGTTATCTTCACAAATTCATGCAAATTCAAAGAGAAGTCCTTCCTGAGCTGATGCATTTCTGAAGAGTAAGTAACCACCACAGGTGATCCAAGTTGAAAACTGCTACAGCAACATAAACAAGTACACTGAAATAAGTCACACTCTGCAGATAAGCTGAACAGGATCAATATATATATATATATATATATATTATGTTACAGCGCGTGTAGGCCCTGGTTATTTTGTATTTTGTTATGACCTACTATTTTGTACACAAATCAACCCAATTTTAAATTTCAGTTTTATATATATATATATATATATATATATATATATTTATTTTTTTAAAATAAAGCTACCAAGTAAATAATAAAGAGTTTTTGCCATTATGTATGTGCGGTGAATATTAATAAATTAGAACAGAAATCAAAATTGCTTAAACCTACAAAAGGTACTGTGGGGGAAAAAATGGAGCCTGGGTAACAATCTATCTTTTGTGGTGGGATCCTATTGTATTGATACAGAAAGTTTAAAAATGCAATGTGCTATATTTTGGGTATAATATCTTTATGATAAATAATTTGGGAGAAATTTATTAAAGTCGGAAAGACTGCTCTGGGTCTTTCCGACTTTACCGATAGAAATCTCGTTTTATTCTCATGAGAATTTTCGGTACTTTCCATGGAAAGGTACCCATGCTACTAATGTAAATGTAATATAACCTTTCAATGGAAAAAAAAACTCCTCAAAAACTTGGATCTCGAATGAAATCACGGGAGATCAACCCAAGATTTCTCTCGGTAAAGTCGGAAAGACCGCTGGTCTTTACATCGTTGATAAATTTTTTGTGTCAAAAGATCTTGGAGTAGTTATGTTTGAAGAAACTAACCAGTAGTACCAGCCAGAATAAAAGTGAAATACTGCAGTTAAAAGCAGTGAAGGCTTGTGCTGAACTATACGTTTATAAAATGGTCATTATGAAACTTGAGAACGTTTCCAGACAGGTGATTTAATGGAAGTCGTTCATTATAAAGAAATGTTGACTGTATTTGGTTACATTGGTAAAGTTCCTTAAGTGGTAAATGATTGTGTGTGTGTTTTATATATATATATAGATATATAGATATATAGATATATAGATATATAGATATATATGTTATATATTCAGAGATATATACCTTCACATGAACCAATCCTAAATATGATATATTTCCACAAATTTCAATGTACAATTACTAAAAGTTTTTGTACTTATTGATAGTGGCAAAAATGGACAGTAGTCCGCTTTTGGGGGATTATTCTCTAATGTCCGAATTTGACTGTCGAATTCTCAAAGAGTGGATTTCCATAGCAAATCCGCATCTACGACAATTCTCCCATTGTAAAGTAGAGACTGTGACAATTTTAAAGTTGCAGCTGCGACAATATTTCTATAGTGAAGTCATGAGACGCGACTGCGACAGTTGCAGTCTATTACGACTGTCTTTAGCTGGTGAATTCACACCTTTACGAGACAATTCGGACTTTAGAGAATAAGCTCCCACTATGTGTTAAGATTTTGCTACAATTGTAGTAATTAATGGAACTGTTATTCAAGAGAGAAGAGGTATCAAAACTAATAGTGATAAAATTGCTATAATGGTAAATTACAAACCACAAAACAGTACTTAGTGACAACGTCTCTGGCAACCTGTAAACACTAATTGTTGCTAGTCTTTCTATTCTTGTTTTTGAATTTATCTTCTCCCTGGTACCTTAATCTTTTCTCTTTTTATTTTTATTTTGTTGTTGACGTAGGATTCTGTTTAGAACAATTGTCTTGTTATAATATCCATACTCTTTTCAGCTTCCAAGTTGTGTTCATCCTGTGTAGAATTATTATTTTTTTCTGTTATCTGCTTAATATTTTCTGTTTTATTGTTGTTGCTATACAACCCCAAGCATAAGCATATCACCCTCAGGCTTAACAGTTGGCAAGATAATATTTTCTGAAATTAAATATATTCTTTCCACAAAACTATCCTTTATTGTCACTAAAGAGCACCTGGAAAAAGTAATTGCTCATCTGCATACTTTAGATGTTTGTTGTCTTTTGAGATGAGACTGCACCTTCAGTTGTCTTCTGATGACTTTATGTATGAGCAAGCCATTTGCACAATGGACCTGTACAATACTAGTTGCATGTAACTAAACCTTCCTGCAGGCCCACTACAAAGATATCAGGGTTGTGTGAATGCACACCACACTGAGGTGGTTATTCTCTAAAGTCCGAATTGTTGCGTATAGGTGTGAATTCACCAGCTAAAGACAGTCACAATAGACTGCTACTGTCACAGTCGCGTCTTTATAATGAGAATATTGTTGCAGTTGTGACTTTACAACTCTCTAAGAACCTTTTACTAAAAAGGTGTTCATAGTGGAAATAACTAGCAGGCTCCAAGCTTAGGAGTTAACAAAAGTGAAAGAACATTACATATGTAGACTGCATGACCAGAATGATATATTAACTGCAGATACACATAGGACAACCTATATGTAAATCCTACAATACAGCTCTAATGATATTAGTTATTGTTGATAAAGAAATTATGCTATTCTGGTTGCCATCTCGGGCCCTATAATATTTTTTGACTTTTCTGAAAACTCAGAAGAAAAACAGAGATAATTTTATTGAAAGAGAGATTATTGACATTATGGGGGTTATTCACTAAGGTGCGAATTCAACTGTCGAATTCGCAAACAGCGGATTCCTATAGCAAATCCACTACAATTTCCCCATTGTAAAGTCGCAACAATTTTTTAATGTTGAGATTGCGACAATTTTCCCATAATAAAGTTGCGACTGCGACAATCTTCTCATTATAAAGACGCGACTGTGACAGTAGCAGCCTATTGCAACTGTCTTTATCTGGCGAATTTGCACATATACGCAACAATTTGGACTTTAGTGAATAACCGCCTATATATATTCTTCTAATATTTTGCTGACTATTTGATCAAATGGCAATGTGAATGGCTCCAGTCACAACCTATAGAAAATCAGAACAAAGAGGATCCTACATCTAAATACACAGGAGGTAAAATAAACTTTATTTATTTATTTAAATATCTTTATATCTCTTAAGTTTTAAAAAGGTTTAAAATATTTGTAATTAAAATAGTCAATAAGTAATTGAATGGAAAAGTGTGCAACCATACTTTGGAGATGTATATTATACACTTTCCTAACACTTAGCATTTCCTTCAATCTCGCGTGCACTTTAGTGGCCATTTCGCCAAAATGATGATCTATGTCACATACAAACGGAGGAAATGAGCCGCATCGGGGAGCTTTTCCTGAGCCTGGGCATAGGATTATGAGATGGAAACTGATCATGCAGCAGTACTTTTAGTGTACTGCTGCACGATCAGTTAAATATCAGTTAAAGGTTTATAGTTCTCTTTTAAATTACCATAACATTATTAAACAACTGCCTTTGCAGCAGTATGAGTGTACAGAACTTCATCTTTCTGAATGCATGAAAAAAAATCTGCAATCAGCATTTTATCTCCTCCCACAACAGGATAGAAATACTGTACCCTTCAATTACTGCAAAACAAAAACAAAAGCAAAATCAAACAATTTTGTATGGTCCATTTGTAATGAATGCAGAGTGGAGCCAATATATAAACATTTCCTGCAGGAATATTCAATTACTAATTGCTGAACTTTGTACACTGGCATATGCAATATAGATGTGAGACTAGTGGGAACAATATGAGTTTTTAAAAACAACATCATAGACGTCTACTACTTTCACCTATCCCCTTGTTCTAATTCTGCACGCGCACAAGATCAATATGAACATAATTCAGCAAATTTTTTTCTTTGAAGGTTGCTACTGCTAAACAGATCAGTTGTAGAAAAATTAGAGAATTTTCTGTTAAAGACCATTTCAAAATAACATTCTGTTTTTACAAAGGTCAGCACAACTGTGCTTTCAAGAGACCCACTAACAGTTCTGTTACAGATGACTAAAGCCATATTATGCTTAGATGAACAAGTTATTTCATCAGACTATATTCCATTCGATGATGTACCCATCACATGTTTTCTAAATGACTTTATCTCAGCTACTTGAGTTTAGTAAAGGTTAGAAACCATTAGTTTACAAATTCCCATGCATTGCAATTACAGTTAATGTTCAACGACAACGCAACAAACCAATAATAATGTACACGAATCATCCACTGCGATCTACAAATAAGTCCCTTTACTGTTGTGATATTTTTCCTTATAAAGACTGTGTTAAATCTATATTACAGAACAAATGGATAGCCTATTACAACCATTTCTCCCTGAATCCAGTATGCAGCACCGTATTAACAGAAGATTTTTCTCTTACATCAAAGAAATGATAAGGAACTGAAATAATGTTGCATTGTGGGTCAGTAACAAAGATTGCACTATTTCAATTAAACTATTTCAGGTTTCAGATTGCATCTAAAACTTCAATCTTTTCAAAAAATGTTATACAATATACACACCTATTGTGTCTTTTTGTATTCAATAACTAACTTACTCCCACATAAGATAAAAGGTATTAGCTTTTTCAGTGGCAATCTCAGAATCATATTTAGGGCGAAATTTATTAAAGTCAAAATGGCCACTCTGGGGGCTTTCCGACTTTACCGAGAGAAATCTTGGATTGATCTTGAGAGATTTCTTTAGAGATCTCGAGATCGCGTTTCTCGATCCCAAATTTGGTAAATTTTCAATGGAAACGTAGCCATGCTACTAATGTTAAGTACGGCTTACCTCCCCAAGGAAAAAAATTCGAAAACTCGAGATCAAGAAACTCGATCTCAAAAGAAATCTCACAAGATCAATCCAAGATTTCTTTCAGTAAAGTTGAATAAAAAACGCTGGTCTTTCCGAATTAAATAAATTTTGCCCTTAGACCACAAAATAAAATAGCTTCCTTCAGCTACTGAAACATATCAGACATGTTATTTGAATAAATACCTTTATCAAATTTGTAAATTTTACCGATCAATTGAATTTTTGAAATTTTGAGCGAAATTTTTAAATTTCAATCGAAATTTCGTTCGATCAATCGATCGAACATTCGATCGATCGATCACTTCGCCTTTAATAAATTTCGCCCAGCCAAAGAAAACACACACTTTAACATATCTATTTCCCTTTTTTCTTTTAAATTATTTATTTATTATAGGAGTTTACCAAAACTGAGCATATTTGTACAAAACCAACTGGGAAATAGCAAATCTGTTGTGCAGAAAGGACAGCAAAGAGAATTGGGAGATAAGTTTCGCCTCTGTAATAAGATATGGTAAGCAATAAAGCAGTGAAAGGCAAGGTAAAGTTAAAGACCACACTGCTTCTTTGAGAAAGAATATAACTGTAACATTTAAGAGTGATAATGTAATTTCACCTAGCAGAAAAATTAATTTCTGGAGGTTCAGCTTTACTCTGCCATCTAAATCAATGTATTTTAGAAATGAGGAGTTCTTAGAATTGACAGCTCTAAGTAATACCTTATTTCCAATGCCATTACACATAAAGACCTCTACATTTTTTTTGCAGAACAGGAATATAATGTAGACATCCTGAGCCTATAATAACATTTATCAAATTAATGAAGAATCGCAGTTTTGTTTTTCATGCGTCAACCCTGCTTAAAGGTGAACCGTAAGTTACAAACATCGAGGGGAAAAAGTTCTCTAAAAAGAGAACATGGGACAATAAATAGAACATGTTAATATGTAAGATGCAAGGCCATCAATTAGAACCAAACTATAATGCAGCTTTTATAAAGTAAGCATGACTATAGGTCCATAGTGTATTAATGTCACAGGACTTCAGTCATACTAATCAAGATCCAAGAATTTAGCTTTTAAGCCCTCCAGATGAATGCTTTGAGTTACTCTAAATGCAAAATATGATAGTTTAGTAAGACCTCAACTATATGTCCTGCCTAAGCACACTTATCTCTTTAAAAATGAAATCTGAAATAGAACCACTAGCAATCGATACATAGGAACTGTTTATACTATATAAAGTCTTAGAGGGTTGGACATGAAATCTTCTGGTTTGGAATGGTATACAGTACAGCTTATCGACGTGCAAACAAAAACTCTTTGGATCTCTAATTGTTAATCATGGAAGTTAAATATGAAATATTGTGTGTGAGTTAATAAAGAAACTTCCCCTGTGGTCACAGCAAAATATAATGAAAACTGGAGCAAAACATGCAGAACAAAATGCATCTTTGTCAAGACCTGTGCTACCTACACTGCTTTTGGTTGAACACAGGTTGTTTGGGGTGGTAGCGGTATTTGCCAGGCAAACTTAGTGCGCGCTGCAATTTAATATTGGTACGGTCTCCAGTTCCAGAGGAGCCCAATAACTGCAGGTGCAGGAGAGAGGGGTTGCATGGCAAGAAAAGACTTCCTTTCCGGTTATTAACGAGAGGGACAGGTTCTTGGAGCTCCTTGCAGAGCTTGGAACTGTTCACAGAACATCTAGCTGTAGCTTTTTGGGGATGAAGAGACAGCCTGCGGACATTTAATCTATTGTCTTCCCTTGCAGCTAAAGAATAGGAGAGAAATACAGAACAATGTAAAGATTAAATTAAAGAGAGAACTTTTAAAAAATTTCTCTCCATGGAGCAAGGCAGGGGGGAAATTGTAATCGGTTAACTTCTGCTTCTAGACCGTGGATCTCTAACACATGGCAACTACTGCAGCTGTTAAACAAACATCGGAATTAAAAAACCAGCTGGAACAACCACTAGCTGTTTTATCATATAGGAATGACAGAATTCCACTCCAAATGTAATTATTATGCAAAGCCATATTGTAATAGAGAAATAATATAAATGTAGGTAGTTTATACCGAAAATACCACTTTTTTTTTTACTTATATAAAAGTATTGTACCTAAGGTATCAACTATGTATTTCCAAAATATCATTAATGCAACAGATTAAAAAGAAAACAATTGCCCACAACTCCTTTAATGTATATGAAATGGCAGAGAGATGGAATTCTGATTATAAAATAACACCAAGGTTTCAACCAGGGGATTAAATCTAAAGAAGCTAACAGAAGAACTGTCTGCTTGGAACGGTTTACCTACCATTCTCTTTTAAGCCTGACAGTGGTTCCGTCCACTCTAGAAGCACCTGCCATAATGTTAGTGGAGCTGCTGAATGAGTTAACATGAGGACTGCTAAGAATATAAATCTTCAACCTTTGTGTTACTAGCTCTGAGCCATCTATGGATGCTTATTGCAGCCGTCAGCTGCCGCATAGACTTAAAACCCAGCACAATAACTTCTAGTCTCATCTGCCCCTTGTCAAACCTAGGAATGTGGGTTAGTAGGAGATGCAGGTTGGCAGCTTCACTGTGGAACTAGAAATGCCCAGACGGCCCCTGTCTCTCCCTTCTTGTTTTATGAATGTGATGATTGCTTAATGCGTCCCTATCAAAAGTACTTTTCTCCCAATCCCTTTTATTTTGGTTTTGCTTCCAATATGCAGCAATAACCCTAACTAGATATTTTAAATCAACTTAAAAACAAAATATTAAACCCTCAAACAATTCAGTCTTGAAAAAAGGATCTAGTAGAGTAAAAAGATTTCTCCTTGATGACCTGATCAAATCATAGATTTATTCTTTTTAATATTAGGTGCAGATTTCTGTATCTAAACAAGATAAAGGACAACAAGAGTTCATCGTTTTTAGCTAAATAAATTATTGACAATCCAGTGGACTTATAATCTAGCTCATGTAAATAATATGATCTTAAAGCAGAACTGTCAGCATAACACAAAACTGTCACAATTATAGTATTAAATCTAGACAAAAAAATACATATCCAGCTATACCTTTTAGGCAAAAATGACAAAGGGAACGCATTGTGCAATGTAGATAACACGACTTCCTTTAACTACCTTTAACTTCCTTTAGACTGGGAATCAAATGACCTTGCCTAACACTTTATAAAGATATATTGCAAAGATAGCTCGAATCTGACTCAAATAAAGGAGACGGTGATAAGTTTTAGAAATATACAAACCCCAAAATCAGAAAAGTTGGCACGTTGTGTAAATCGTAAATAA
>WMED01019284.1:0-10737 GCA_019650415.1 Pipa parva | reverse complement strand
CTCACTTCGCTGGATGGTGAATTCCCCCCTTAGTCCTTCATTATAGTTTTCAGTTAAGAGAATTATATTGGAATAGATCTATATGCAGGAGGACTCCAAGATATTTGATCAATTTGACCCACTTAAGTGGTGTAACTAAGAGATAGTATGAAATGATGAGGGTTTATCCCAGTTAATCCACAGGTCAGTGTAAGAGCCACATTCATTTAAAAATCTAATCAATCTAGTAGTGTACTGATTGCCATTTATCTGAGCAAACTGTTAGTATATAATGATATCTGTTTTTGTTTTTTTTTATTGTACTTAATTTAAAGCCCTGAATACATGGGGATATGAGAATAAGGAATAAACAGGGAAATTAGATAGGAAGAAATAGCTGTCCCTTTCTGGTGCCTCTAGTAAAGGACAATGGTTTAAATTCACATAAGTTTCATGTATTCACATGATAATTTACTTGCCATTGTTTTAAGTCAGTTCTAAAAATGAAGGTGCCTAATGCGGTAGTATAAATTTAGCCAAACCTGTTGTTTAATTTCACAAAGTCTGTTGCTTCAATTGGCAATGCCTAGTATTTACTATGTGCCCTGTCATGTCCTCTCACCATTACAAACTGCTAGTTACTGCCCCGTTGTTATTACAAAGTCTCAGTTACAGTTCAAGTTTCACTATAATGTATTAGTTATAAACCTAGTGCTATTTCAATGTGCCAGTAATAGCCACAGTGCCAATATGAATTAAATGTTACATTTTTTATGTACTTTCCAGGCTGTAGTAATGAGAACAAAATCTATAAATCTTCCTATTTGATAATCTTTTTCCTGGAGTGTTATTACTGCCTGACACATCTACCAACTGTCCATCTATAAGTGAATAAACCATATGATAGTGGAACAGAGAAACTCACACAACATTGGTTTGCTTTTACATTCAAGAATATCTGCTGGAAACTAACATGTGTGGATGCGCTGGTCGAGATATGAATAATCTAAACGATCCTTCAGATGATGTGAGGAAATGAAGGCAGGAGACAACAGCAAATAATGAACAGGAACATCAAAATGGATGCATAATGGTAATAATCGTCCAAATGGATAAAAAAGTCCAAGTAAAGGTATCTCAACGCCTTTCGTTGACCACTCGTCAACTTCCTCAGGAGAAAAATGTAATTGATTACATCATCTGAAGGATTGGAAGTTCACCCAGTGATCAGAGTGACCTGAGAGACCAGAGAAGCAAGTCCACATCATTGCTTAAATGCCCATATTTAAGCTCATTCTGGTGAGTGCATGACTGAGAGGGGATCTCTGATTGTCCTCCACGTCATCTGGTTTGAATACTTTTTGTTTTATCACGGTTATTCATTTATGATAATCATTCCAGAATCACAGTGATACACCAATATTCCACTGATATAATCACATATAATCACTGATTTATCAATCTTTTGTGGATACCGTATTCACTGTTCCACCTGTCTTATCACAACATTCACAATTGTTCAAACGATATCACGCTAGGGGTATCCCCCTTGTTATTCATATCTCGCCACGAACACATGTTCGTTTCCAGCAGATATTCTTGAATGTACTATCATCATTGTGGGACATACGCAAACTACCCTCGTGGATTTTGCGCAAGACTTAACAACATCAAAGTGTTCCAATCATTTATTGGACTTTGTTTTATTTGGAAATTTCACTGACTCTATAAACTTTTGTGACTTTAACATTGACATTGGGCACTATACTATTTAGACCTCTGGTCATTTTGCTCCATTATTGGTCTGTTTTTACTTTCATTGTGGTCCACGACACTGCATGTTATATATAGAATAGACACAATAAAAAGTGAATTCAACCCAGTATTGTCTGGAGTTTCTCTGGCCTGGAGGGTTGAAAACAACACCACCAAATGATTAAAAAAACCCACTTATCCTTCTATATGTATATACTTACTACATATTTAGGGGGTAATTCATCAAAGTTCAAATTCACTTTGCATAGTATCTCCACGTCTGTTCACGTCAATAAAACTAGGAAGTCGCAAATTCACTACTTCTTATTCATGAAGCAGCAGTCAGCGTTGGACGCCGTCGCATGCATAGTGTGGCGTAGTCAGTCGCACTATAGTAGGATGAGAATTCATGCGGAATGAGGTGAATTCCAGTGACGTCAGTCTCATCATATCTCACTAACTGTATATAAGGGAAATATACTTATTTTTAGATTTCACCTTGTGCCTAGTTCATGTTTAATAGTAGTCTAATTTAGTCGCAGTCACCATTGTTAGTTTTGAATGACTAGTCAACTTACGCAACACTGGAGCCCTGTCATCAACCCCTCAATTCGTCACTCTGATCTGGCGAAGGCAAACAGGTGAATTTGGAGCAGTGCGCCCTGCAGAATCCACCCCTTCGACAGACTCTGTCGCATGCTGAATAGCCAAATTACCTGTGCACGCACACGCAAATTGATGCGAAGAGCTCCGTAAATCCGCGACTGGAGTAAGCGTCAGAATTGGTCGTGAATTCGCCACATCGCAGAGATTGCTGAATAAGCGGAGTTGGAGAGGTCGCGAATAAACGTGAATACTGACATATACACGACTGTTCGGACTTTGATGAATAACCCCTTAATCTCAAATATATTTTATTCAGTTTTACTTTGTTGGGGCAATATATAAAAATGCATTATATCAATTTTCATTTAAATGAATGGCACTAGAGTAGTGTCTGTTTATGCAACAGATTAAAACATGTGTCACAAGCAGCACCTCTCTCCCAGGTGCCTCTGATGCCACAAATGACAGCAGCACCAAATTCAAAAAGGTTAGTTCTATAGCAAATAGTTATCCTGTTTAGATTTGCTGTGTTGAGCTCCCGATCTTGCAATATTGTCTCTAACAGTCTCTTGTACCTTGCCAGAGTCCTGCTTGCGTTCAGCTACTGTTCCACATATTTCAAGTATCAGCTCTGCAGCACATTTTTCCAGATTATCCTGAGGAATGTCTCTGCATTGTTTCTGCCTGGCAGCTGTGAGACTTTGGTCACACTGCTTTTGGTCTTGGTCATCATGAGAGGAAAGCTGATCGTGCAGCAGTACTGTAAGTGTACTGCTGCTGTGCACGATCAGGTACATAGCAGCTAAGGCTATAGTTCTCCTTTAAAGGGACACAATGATCCTTGTGACCTAGTGAGTGTTATAGCTCTGCGGTTCCTGTGAATACTCCAATGTCTCCACAAGTACTTCAGTCAGCTGCCACCAGTGGGGGGTCAATGCAAGGGCCTTGACCTGGGAGTCTCCTCACCACAAAGGCACTGTGAAGACCTGATGATCCTAAGGGGGTTGTTCACTAAGGTGCGAATTCAACTGTCGAATTCGCAAACAGCGGATTCCCATAGCAAATCTGCTACAATTTCCCCATTGTAAAGGCGCAACAATTTTCCAATAAAGTTGCAGCCGCGACAATATTCTCATTATAAAGACGCGACTGCGACAGTAGCAGCCTATTGCGACTGTCTTTATCTGGCAAATTCGCACCTATACACAACAATTTGGACTTTAGTGAATAACCCCCTTAAGACTCCAGGCCTCCTTGTTATCCTGTACCAACCCCACTGGAGCCTCAGAGCCTCCAGAGCCGTAACGGGAATTTTGGGATTGCTTCAGTCCCTCCACTGGAAACCAGTTCCGTAGTACCACAAGTGTGTTCCTGCACTTCACTGCATTTTCTGTGATGGATTCTGTAAAGTCACAGTGAACTAACAGAGATCCAAGGCAACATGACTGCAATTAGCACAAAGCAATTAAAACTTAGGAATTGAATATTAAGAATAACATTTATAATATAATTACTACATGTGACTAAATCCCATGCCAATGGAAATTAGCAGTCTCTCTTTTTCTGGTTCTGTAAAACAAAGGCTTGGGAGATCAAATATACTTGCGTAATAGAAGAAATATACTTGTGTAAAGAGAGATGATAACTGCTGCAATGAAGACAGATACCAGTGGAAAAGAAGAGGGTCTGAAATGGAGTTTGTATTTGTAAAATCTGGAGTAGCTGAGTGAGAATCAATTCTGATGGCCAAAGAAGTGGGAATACTGGGTAATGTAGAGGAATGTGTACTGTACATTCTCCTAAATTACATCATATGTGGACACACACAACTATATATGGTTAACCCAGGCATGGCCAGAGAGCAATGTAGCTGTTGGCACTTGTTGTGGTTTTGTGTTATATGTACAAATGTTATGAAAAAAACCTTGGTCCAGTAGGTAAAATGTAAAAACACAAATAAATGATCAGTAGATTTCAGCAGAAACCAGTAAAGAGAATAGATGTTACATATTTACTTTATCAACTTAATTTTTGTAAACATTACACTAATTCCAAAGCATGTTCCAGAACAGTTGTTACAAAGAAATGTTTACCATTGTGTTACATCCCCTTTCCTTTTAACAATGTTCAGGAATCACACAGGAACTTAGAATGTTGTCGATTTCAATGTTGTTTTATATGTTATATTCCCATTCTTCATTGACACAACGCTCTGTGCTGCTGTAACATGCAGAATTTGACTTGACATTGTTTTACTGAAAACAATCAGGGATATCACTGAATAAGAGTTTCCTAGATCCCTGGTTCTCCAAGTTTTTTCACCTGGGTCTCGGTTTCACACCTGTTATTATAACAAGAGCTTTTAGGTGTTATCGTGGCTGAGTTACAGCACTAGTTAAATGGAAGTGATAGCGCCAACAATGGGTGGCAGTCACCCAACTGACACTTTCTGTATCTTTCAGCATAATAACTAATGCACAGTTATCATGAAAACACTCTGTAATTGTATGAATCAACAGAATAGTCTAGAAAAGGAAATACTGAAAAAGACAAATTACAGCAAAAAATATATATGTGGCAGGGTTACTATTCAAAGCCAAATCCAGGCCTACCTTTACCAACATTAAAGGTACGTTTACAAATGTGCAAGTTGTTCATGCCACTGGCACTGATGCTGGCTTTTGGACTTAAAGGTAGTAAAAAACACGATAGTGTTTTTCCTCTTTAGGAAAAAGCCACCATTATTTAAAAATGAATGAAAAAGAATGATTATATCATTATTATCTATCTGTCTAATCTACAGTATGTGTGCTATCTATGTATCTATCTACTCTATCTGTCAATATATACATAACCATAAATACCGACAAACGAAAGCTTTTCTTCTATCCTTGATATAATTCATGCCTGGTTATAAAAGGACAGTGGCCATATTTTCACTCAAGACAGAAATCCTATGATTTGTAACAAATTTGGCCTTGAGAAAGGTTGCCTGTGGTTGTCCTCTTTGCTCAGCATCCATCTGCCCTTGTCTTTATTGTTTGGATTAAGGGGTGAGATCATGAGCAGGGTGAATGGCTTGGGACATCTGAGCTTTTGTGTTTGTGTGTGAAGTGTAGGCATTAAGGGGGTTATTCACTAAAGTGAAAATTCGACTGTCGAATTCTGAAACAGCGGATTCCCTTAGCAAATCCACAACTGCCACAATTTCCCCATTATAAAGCCGCGACCGTGACAGTTTTTAAGCACCGACTTCGACAATTTCCCATATTTAAAGTCGTGACTGCGACAATTCTTAAAAGTCGCGACTGTGACAATATGCTCATTATAAAGATGTGACTGCGACAGTAGCAGCCTATTGTGACTGTCTTTACCTGGCGAATTCACACCTATACGCAACAATTTGGACTTTAGTGAATAACCCCCTAAATCCTCTGACTTTTTTCAACATGGTAACACTTAAGCTATAATTTTAGGAGATGCTAAAGTACAGATAAGCATCAACTGGGGGTTCTGTCTGCTACTAATACCCTCTCTTGTGAGTGACTTGGTATCACTGTCTGTACAATATAATACCACAACTTTAAAATAACAATAGCAGAAGTAAGTGCTGAATCTAGAAAAGAATGAGAAAAGCTGTTTTAGCGACAACACTTATTAAGTGGTAAAATAGGTTTCAAAAAGTAAATGTATTTTGTGTTTCAAAACTGCCCTGAATATTTTTTTAAAGAAAGAGTTATTTACCCATTTTTGTCATTTAAAAGTATATTCAAAGTCACCTTGGAGATTTACGCTGTAAAAAAAGCACTTTCCCTGTGGCTTACTGCTTTCATATGGTCGCGGAACTCCTTGTGACTATTAATATCCTTAGAATTGATGAAAAAAGGGGCACATTCTATGCCATTATATATACATTATACTTCCACTACAGAAACACACTTTATTCTTGTACTGTATTTGTTAAAGGATGCTGTAAAATGACAGGATTTGGTCAGCATTTCTGGGATCCAGATGGATAACGTAGGAGGCAGGGAGAGGTGGGAAGAGGATTTGAGCCGAGGGAGAGCAAAAGACAACAATTATAACCACTTTAGTGACAGATGGCTAAAAAATCACTACCACCTACTGATACAGATAGACTGATTTTTTACAATAACAAACAAGCCTATACGCTCTTTGTAAACACTCCACTATATTTCTACATTGCCCAGAGAAAAACATGCACATACTGCACAATTCCTCAAATTAAAGGTACACCAACATAAACACTTTCACTCAACTACATTCTGTAGAAGAAGTCTCCTAATGTCACATAGCATCTCATAAAAATGTCAACTGTTAAATGAATTACTAAATATTGTTTTCAGTGATCACTATAAAATGCTAAATGTAATGTACACATAAATATTGAAAGGAGAAAAAGAAGTGCATTTGATATGTCATTATTGAGTGACTTTTATTTAAAATTTGTATTGACATTTGTGACAATTACATCGTTGGCACATCCTCCATAGGACTTCATGACAATGTATTCTCATATTATTTTTATTTCATCTTATCTTCGTGAGCTGAAATCATGCAAAGTTAATCCGATCACAGAAGTGTTCAATGTCAAACCTATCTTCATCCATGTTCAGGGGCTTATTCTCTAAATTCCAAATTTGACTGGCGAATTCTCAAACAGCGGATTCCCATAGCAAATCCGTGACTGCAACAATTTTAAAGTTGTGGCTGTGAAAATATCTCCGCAGTAAAGTTGCAATTGCGACAATATTCTCATTATAAAGAAGCGACTGCGACATTAGCAGTCTATTGCCACTGTCTATAGCTGGCGAATTCACACCTTTATGCAACAACTTGGAGTTTAGAGAATAACCTAAGTGTCGTTCCTAAATATAAATGATATACAAACGTACCTATCCACTCTCCTCCTTAATTATGTATACAATGTACCGCATCTACAAGGTGGGTGAGGTGTGTGTCTCACATTTACCTATGTGCCAGCTTAGTTTGTATATGTGTTTATGACAGCATGTAGAATATATAGCTTGAGTATCAGTATTTGTGTAATAGATTGGTGTTATCTTTCCTTTACTGGAAAAATAATAAATGTCTTTATTGTACCTGAGAGGTGACAATATGTAAGTTTGCACAATAAACAAATAATGTCATTTAAGTCCTGAAGGCTTTTATATGTAAGGTAAACAAAGTGTTTTATTGATGTGGGTTTACATTTTCTAGTAGAGAAACTCTAGGACACAATCCTTGTACAGAAATTAACATTAGTCATAGAATTTGGATGCAAATATTTTCTCCCAAACCAGAAAATTGAATGGGTATTACTCAAAGTATATCTTGTGCCATTTTGATGCAAAGACACAAAGTAACAAAAACAAGTGATTAATTGGACAACCTGTTCCCACATGCAAAGTGCGGAGCTGTAACTTCACAATCACAGGTTTCAGGTTCTGGTTATTTACAAATTTTTATTTCTAAAATAATATGTATTGTTTGTATGAGGTATGCATCCATCTTTACAAACCTTACCTTTTCCCCATGAAATATTCATGAATGTTTTATCCATTCCGAATGCCCCTTATTAAATCCCAGAGTCCAAATTTCCCAGACTTTCCCCAAAGCACAGTCCTATGTTTCTCTCTCAAAGATGGTTTTCTCTTCCAAAGACAGATCTCCAAATAGGAGGATCCTAACAGGAACAGCAGCTGTTTAAACAAAATCCCTCTGTTGCTTTCACACATACAGATAGAAATGTCAAGAGACAAATGGATAGATAGATGGATAGATAGATAGATAGATAGATAGATAGATAGATAGATAGATAGATAGATAGATAGATAGATAGATGGAAGTTGATGTTCCAGTTTGATTTGGAACTGTCAGTTAATATTGGCTATGTAAAAGTTCTAGCAAACCAAGAAATCCTGGAAATATACAGGATCCAGAATCTTTCTGAACTGCAGGCATCAGAGGAAATCCAAGATGTAAAAGGAACAGAGAAGCCCTTCTTGTTGTATCTCCTGTGCATCAGTTCAACGTTGTGAGAGAGACTGAAGGAATATTCCAATCTCATACAGAAAAAATATAGGGGGAGGGAGCAGGAACTTGGTGTTTTATTAAGCTTCTCTCCCTAACTATTGTCTCTCCCCTCCCTCTGTTTCCTTCCTTCACATAACGTAGCATTTTCCACCATTGTGATACAGACTCATACTGAGTTCTCTTCACTATAAAGCACCATTTCCTCTGCATATTATCAGGACAGTCTTGGTAGGATCTGTATTTCCCTGTTCTGCAGCACAGCCCCCCTCTCGAAGGCAGATGATCAGAGCAGTTTATGAAACTGCGAGATTTGTATGTATTGCAGTGTGGTGTCAAGAGTGCGGTTTAATAGGCCATGCACACACTGCAAGCTATCTCTGTATTATTGCATGGTGTTAAACACTGAAGATTATCTATGTCTTGTGTCATAAGATGATCAGGGCTGGATCACTGTTTGAGGTTTGTAGTTAATTCAGCATGCTGTTGTGACTGAAGATTATTAGAACAGACTCATATATTACAAGATCTATAAATAATTGAATGTACCACCCTGTTAGTAATTAGGACAGTACTGTGAAATATTATGTTGTTATAGCTACACATTATCAAAGACAGGCTAAACCAGTGTTTGATTTTGTCTGAGACAGGTGATTCTTCACAGCATTTACTGTAACATAATTTGTAACGGCAAACAAAATGTAAACCTCATAGAAATACATACATATTTCATTTTTAGTACACATGTCAATCATGGCTGACATGTTTGACAGGAGATTATTACGGAGGCGCAGACAGCGCTGTTCCAATTTTTGCCAGCTGTTTATTATAAAGAAATAACATCGTCCAGGTATTTCTCTTTAAATCTTTCCCCTTTATTTTCAAGGACATAAAGGAGTAAAACAGTTTTTCTTGTTTTTTTACACACTTACAAATGTGCTATGACACATCACATACCTGTAATCTCATTACACAGTACTGATGGCAAATCATTAATTAATTGCCTCATTTGCATCTGGGTGATAATTTCAAATCCCAGTGTAGTTCTTTAACACCAAAAATAAAAAACATCATGAACAGCAATTGGTTCATGAAGCAAAGAACCAACTTAGACAATTGAACACTATAACTGGAACAACATGGCTGATTTATATCAAATGACACATTTCATAATGGAGCAAGTGTGGACATTATTTCACAGCTGCACATGGTTTGTCTGGGACCTGGGGGGCAATGGATAGTTGATTGTAGCCCACTGGTCTATTTTTTGAGTGAGTGCTTCAAAAACGTTTTGTAGCTGCAGCCCCTAAAGTATGAAAATAGACAAAGCATGCTTGTAGCCAGCAAAATGTCTGATGTCAATGAGTTAGGTCCCTAGTAGAGGGGTTATAAAGGACAGTGTAAGAAGCCCATTGATTTTAGTTAGAGCTGATTAGCTTCAGTAATAGAGCACAGTAGATTTGTGCCAGCATAGACAAGCTAGAAGCTAAGCTATGCCAACTGAGGAGTAAATAAGAGCAGGGCCAGGCTTAGAGTAGGGGTGCCCTGGGTGAAAGTTACACGGGGTGCACCCTTTACACTCTTAAGTCCAGTTGCTGCTGCTGATGTCAGTCACCGTGACAGAGAAAATGATGTGACTGATGTCACCAATGTCAGTAGCAATCAGCACCACCTAAAACAGGGTGCCCTGTGTGGCCACACAGGCTGAACACTCCTAAGACCAGCCCTGAGTAGAGGTAGTTGGATATCCTCTCCTAAGTTACAGATCCCAGTGGACAGAGTAAAGTCCTCCTGAAATACCCACTGAGATGTGAGGAGACCCTGCCACTCTCTCTGCTTGAATTCCAGCTGTTGTGTTACTACTTCTCTAAGGCATTGTGTGAGGAGTTCATGTTTGGTTTGCTATTGTACAGTGTAAGCGTTCTGTAATTAAATTTGTTATTTACAAAGAGTCCTTGGCTTCTATATTGTGTTTGTACCTCTGGTCCCAAATAGTAAGCAGTGCCCTTACCCTTGAAGCTGTGCCAGCCTATGTTGGTTATACAATGTGTTCCATACCCTTTTAGTGGTTCTCCCATAGGGGATTTTTGATTTTTGTGTGGGGTACAAAGGTTAAGGTGTTGCACAATCAATACATTTGCCACAGAGTGACAAAGCCTTAATAAATACATAATACAGATATTAGCAAAAAAGTGAACTATTTACTATTAATTCCTTTATTATTTTAATTAAAATCACGGACAAATCTAGCAAACAAGGAGGCCAAAAATATAAAATAAAAAATCTAGGGAAGCAGCGCAAAATAGCACTATATAGTGCTTTATCCACGTGATAAAATAATAT
>WMED01019283.1:0-12470 GCA_019650415.1 Pipa parva | reverse complement strand
ATGAATATTTATGAGCCGGCAGACGTGTCATGCTACGGAATGACGATACACGTCTGCCGGTTCATAAATATTCATAGGATGTACGAACGTGGGAGACAGACTGATTATGGCCGCGAGAGGAAGCTTTATGGAGATAAAAAGAAGGTAAGATACTCTATTAATATTCCATTCTATCTGTCAGCTCCTCACACACTTTACAGCCCCTCACTCCTTCCTCGACTTATACAAGGGTCATAGCAAATTTAATAATTTTTGGCCCAAAAACTGACCTCGACTTATACACGATTTCGACTTATACTCGAGTATATACGGTATTACCCCATGCACAGAATCCTAGACCTATTAGCCTATTAAAAAAGAGAAAGGGGTTTTAATGCAGTCTGGAAGCCAGATAAATGTGTGTGTATATATATATATATATATATATATATATATATATATATATACTGTATATTACCATCATTATGTAGCAATAACACAGTAATACAGAGTTGTACAGGTTAATTATCTATTGCAGAGGTCCCCAACCTTTTTTGCACCAGGGACCGGCTTTAAGCAAGACCAGTTTTCCATGGCCCGGTGGGGTGGTAGTGGGGCAGGTGCGGAGCTTTGGTCATACGGGGGCGGGGGGGATGCTGGTGGGACCTCGGTGTATACAGCACTGCTGCTGTACACCGGTACTGGAAGCCGTGTCAATAAGGCCAGTCTGCTGCCCCACCCCACATAACATGTTCTGCCGGGGGCGAGTCAGTGAGGAGAGCCTGCTGCCCCACCCTGTCCATGCTGTGCTGGATGGCCACGTCACTAAGACCCGCCCGATGCCCCGCCCCGTCCTGCATAATGTTCTCTGCCGGGGGCTGCGAGCTGTCACGGCTATGGCAGAGAACATTATCAATCCACAAAGAGTGTGCTCTGACCAGGCGCAGGACCGCAGAGCTAGCTGTCAGCGGCGCCGCGGACCGGCTGAAAAACCCCAACGGCCCGGTCCTGATCCGCGAACCGGCGGTTGGGGACCTCTGATCTATTGTATACAGAGATACAGTACTGCATCTAGTATTTTGTGATTTTGTGATTTTGAGTATTTAGACCAGGGGTTGGCAACCTGTGGCTCTTTTGATGGCTGCATCTGGCTCTTTGACTGTAATGAGCGGTGCTCACATGCAAGCACTGCTCGTTACAGTCTGCCTGCTTATCATCGGCAAGCGCTGTAGAGACAAAGCTCTCTCAGCACTTCCGCGTTGCTAGCCAATCTGGAGCTGCTGATGTCACATATGACGTCAGTTGCTCCAAATTCAAAAGGGCTGAGCAGAGCGGCAAGTATATGGCTCTCTCAGCCCAAAAGGTTGCCAACTCCTGATTTAGACAGTGCCCATATTGTCTGCAGTGCTTTTCAAGGATTAATCATTCACTTTATTCCCTGCTCCTGTGCAATGTTGAGTCAGTAAGCTTTTGGATTGTAGAAGGTGAAGCCCATTAAACTATGGGGAGAGCAAGCTCTATGTAAATGACAATCAGGGAGGAAATTAACCCAGGGTAAAGTACTTCAAGGCAGAAGTACTAACCACTGAGACATCACACTGCCCTGTATCATTTAACCTTGCAGGAAGCAAGATTGGACTGGTCTACTTCCACTGACTCTCTGGATTTGAGTTTCTGGGGGTTATTGACTAAAGTCAGAATTCGACTGTCAAATTCTCAAACAGTGGATTCCCATAGCAAATCCACAACAATAGTAAAGTCACAACTGCGGCAATATTCCCATAATGAAGCAGCGACTGCGACAGTCGCTGTCTATTGGGTAGTTAGCTGCCGAATTCACACCTTTACGCCACAATTTGGACTTTAGTCAATAACCCCATCTGTCTCTGCTTTGGAATTACTTCAGAAAAGCCTAGTATGTCTACAGCAAGAACAATATACAAAACAACAATATAATTTTTCCATCTAAAAACACATCATGCATTAAAAAAAAGCTTGGCTAATAAAACATTTCTGTGTTGAATATTTTACATTAGTTTACCTGTTTCTTCCCACAAATTAAAAAAAAATCATGCTTGGTTAATGGAGTCTGACTAAATTGGCACTTGTGAGATAGTGTATGGAAAATTAATTGTAAGCTTCAAAGGAGCAAATCTCTATAAAGCACTGCAGAATATGTTAGTGCAGGCAACCTATGGTTCGCAAGCCAGATGTGGCTCTTTTGATAGCTGCTTCTGGCTCGCAAACTGTAATGAGCAGTGCTCACATGCAATCACAGCTAGTTACAGTCTGCCAGCTAAATGCTGGCAGGAACTGTAGAGCAGAGGTCCCCAACCGCCGGTCCGCGGACCAGGACTGGATCGTTGGGGTTTTTCAGCCGGTCCGCGGCGCCGCTGACACCTAGCTTTGCGGCCCTGTGCCTGGTCAGAGCACGCGATAATGTTTCGGCTCGCAGCTGTCACGGCAGAGAACATTATGCAGGATGGGGAAGGGCATTGGGTGGATCTTTGAGACGCAGACAGCACAGCAGTAACCTGTTACATGGGGCGGGGCAGCAGGCTCTCCTCACTGACTCTCCCCCAGCAAAACATGTTATGTGGGGTGTGCCGGGGCGGGGCAGCAGACTGGCCTCACTGACACGGCTCTGGTGTTAAGTGTGTAGCGCTGCTAAGCTCCACCCCTCCATAACCCCGCCCCCATACCCCATCCATAACCACGCCCCCATATGACCAATGCTCCGCCCATGCCCCACCCCCACCCCACCGGGCCATGGAAAACTGGCCTTGCTTAAAGCTGGTCCCTGGTGCAAAAAAGGTTGGGGACCTCTGCTGTAGAGGTATAAGTTTCTCAGTGCTTCCGGGTTTCTAGCCAATCCAGAGTTGCTGACGTCATGTGTTATGTTGGTAGCTAGCCAATCCGGAGCTGCTGAGGTCACGCATGACGTCAGTGTTGCCAAATTCAAAAGGGGCTGAGCCAAAAAGGTTGCGGACCCCTGTGTTAGTGTAATAAAAATACAGAGGCAGTAGACTATAGCTGTTTCTGTTCATACCAAGCCTGAAGAAGAGACCTAAGTAGTGTGGAAGGCTTGCATTTACCATCTATTCAGTTAAGCCAATAAAAGGTATGACCTATTCTCTACTTGTCTCTGTAATAAAAATACACACAATAAATAATTATCACCCAAGTACCACTTTCATTTAGGCCACTTCCATTTACTGTCTTCTAGGCAATACTGTCAAAAACAAAAAGACCTCCCCCCACACAGACACACTTACAAAGCCTAAAAAAAACGACAATTTTGCCAGTTTTAGCTGCTTAACCCTTTGATAAATTTCCCCTAAATCAGTGGTTCTCAACCTTTTTATTACCGCAACCGCAACAATTTTAAAGCCACGATCACGTCAATATTTCAATAGCAAAGTCGCGACTGCAACAATATTCCAATAATCATATGTTGCAGTCGTGACTTTGCTAAGGAACTATTTTATCAATCATGGATAAAGGGTATCGAAGGGTATTAGGCAACCCCTGGCAAATTGTCATTCAACCCCAAAAGGGGTCGCAACCCACAGGTTGAGAACCGCTGCCCTAAATCTAAACTTGCACAAAAGTTAGCTATACATCTGTACAGTATTTTATAGGTTTATATTTATAATGCGTTACTGCATATACTGAGTAGGATGTTCAAGGTCACATTTGGGTCTATATTTCATATACCTGCAATTGAAGATCTAATTTATTCCCATGTTTAAAATCATAAAATTTATTCTGTTCACCCTTCTCTCTGCTTAATCAATACATTTCTTGCCCATGGGCACAAGCAGTTAATGAAATTACAGCAAGAAAAAAGTACTGTTACACGGAAATACTTCATCTTTTTGATGGCCTACACAGGGGAATATTGGAGAATCACGAGAAACTGTTCATGTTGCAGTGAGATCAGATTTACTAAACAGTTACTGTTTTGCAAATATGTGCACAGTTACAATGATCACTGAATTCTATTGTGATCCATTGGGAACACCCTTGATTTAGACTCAGAATTCTATGGTAAAAAAGCTTACTTATTGTGACTTTTAAGATATTACATTTTCAGTTCTATAAAGCAGGATTAGGGGTAATTTATTATAGTAATTCTGCCCAGCATTTTACTATAGTCAAAGTGGTACATACTGTACCAGGGGGAGGCTAGATTGAGAAGGTTAGTAATCAAAGTACAAATTGACACACAGATGAATTAATTTAAGACACTTGGGGGTAATTCAGCAAGGTGCGAACTCACCTTGAGATGCTTCGATTCACCTCGCAAAAATGGTTACGCGCTGGCTTCGCTCCTACACGCGCCCATCAGCGCACGCTTTAAAGGTATTCCAGTCTCCTCACGACCACTCGAGTTGCCTCTCGAGACTGGAATACCTTTAAAGCGGTGCGCTGATGTGCGCATGTAGGAGAGAAGCTAGCGCGTAACCATTTTTGCGAGGTGAATCGAAGCATCGCAAGGTGAGTTCGCACCTTGCTGAATTACCCCCTAAGCCACATCTCCAACTTCACTTATTGATGCAAGATTGTTATTTAGCTATTCACCACAAATGTGACAACGCTTTCGTAATTTATTATGCATGAACATGCAAATTCATGCCATGCGCACTTGTGTGAATTTGGCAATTTTACGTCCCATATTGGGGGGCTTTCCGCAGGCTTCCTCTACTTCTTTTGGAGAAAATGGCCAGTTCATATACGAGTTTCTAATTTTTGACTTAAAAGTTTTCATTAATACAAAAATGTCAATAACGACATGACTAATGTGAAGAAATACAACACATCAATCGATTGTTATGACTTTTTAAAGCCTAGGAAAAACACAGACTAAACTTGGAGTTTTAAAAATAAAAAACAAAAATGATAATTATTGCAGTCCTACTGCATGCATTATTTATTAAAGGGGATGGAAAAACAACATCATTATTTCATATTTTATTATTTATGCCAAAAATGACTTAATACCTTATCATTTTGTTGTTTTGTTGTCCTGCAATTACCTGCATACAAAATGCTTGTGTCCTACAATCCTACTACTATCTCTTTGCCCCACCAAGGGCACAGTATCTGTCACATTTTGAAATTGTTACTTTGTTGCAATCTGCCCAGTGAAATAAAAGCAAATTCTTGAATTTTAATTAAATAGTCTCTAAAGGCAGATAATGTTATTGTAGTCCAGGGGAAGAAAGGAAAAATTTAGAATCAGAGTTATTCCCAGTTCAAATAAAAAGAGATACTCTGAGAAATAAATCAAGAATTGTTAACTCACATGGGGATCATTCATTAAACTGCGAACAGTCACGTAAATGCAGCTATTTACATCCTTTCATGACTTCTCCAACTCCGCTTATACATCAAACTCTGCGATGTGACGAATTCACTACCAATAGTGACACTTCCTCCAATCGTGGACTTACGGAGCTCTTTGCATCTATATGCATGCGTGTGCATGGGTAATTCAGCTATTCAGCATGCAACGGATTCTGTCGAATTAGCAGATTCTGCAGGGCATACTGCTCTGAGTTCACCTGTTTGCCTTCTCCACATCAGAGTGGCGAATTAAGGGGGTTGATGGCAGGGCTTCAGTGTTGCATAAGGTGACTATTCATTCAAACATAATAATGGAGACTGCGACTTAATTAGTCTATTACTAACCATGAACTAGGCACAAGATGACATATAAAAATAAGTATTATTCCCTTATATACAGTTAGTGGGATACGGTGAGACTGACGCCACTGCCCTTCACTTGTCGAATTCGCCTCACTCCACATGACTTCTCAGCCTACTATTATTGTGACTGACTAAGCCACACAACAAATGTGACAACGTCTGTCCCTGCCCGCTGCTCCATGAATAAGAAGAAGCGATTTTGCATCTTCCTGATCGTAGTGACGTGAACAGACGCAAAGTTACTATGCTAGGCGAACTCACACTTTAATGAAAGACCCCCGTCAGTGTTTAATTAAACAATGAATCCCACAGAAACCAGAGGCATGTCGTCCATACTTTAGTTTCCCTTTAAGGGGAATTACTGCTACTATAAAATAGCCAGCATCAACTCTAGCAGCTATAGTATTATGTATTATAGTATTATGGTGAATAATGTCCTAATAGATATATTATTATACAGCTGACCACTGTCCTCCTTTTATTAATGCAATCCAGGTCATTTGGCTGGTTGCCAGTGGGAACAGGCACACCGTCTACACAGTTTTCTGAGATGTTTGTGGCCTGTCTAAATTGTAAATATCCTGCTGTTTTAATCTAACTGGAGACTACATTCTAACAGGATTACTGAATTCCTTAAACCATTCAATAAAACATGCGTACAGTTTATACTTCAGAAAAATCCTTATTTATTTACACATTTATTTGTTATTCATACTGCTTCCTCAGTCAATATGAAATGAAATGTCATACAAAAAAACACCAAAATCAATGCTTAGCTGGCAAAACGGTGATTAAACTGGTAGCAGAGAGAGGCATATTTTCATAAAGCAACACATTAATAGCAAAATATTTATCAGCCATGAAAGTAACCTTTATTTTACTAACATGGGAGTGTAATGGCCTGCCTGCTCACATATAATAATGTTTAATTAGTAGCTAATCTGCACTTAGCCATATTTAATAAATACAGAGCGTCGACTTGTTTCACATTTATACTGCTATTATATTAGCCAAGTGGGGTATTTCATTTTATTCCACACTCCACACTGAACACAAAAGGATTCCATGATTTGCTAGTTGCCAACTGCAAAGTGAAAGGTTAACTGCACATAACAAATTGGGCATGTAATAGGTTTGCTATAATTCCAAAGGCAAGGTCATGTGCTATTGCTTCATTTGCCCCTAACAATACACAGGGCAGTTAGCACCAGTTACTTACTGGGACTAAAAGAGCCAATTCATTGTCTCTACACCAGGCAGAATTTTACTGCAGCTCTCAAGATTATAAAGTGTTACAGTCTTGCTTAATTAGAAATACAACTCCTGCTATCTGCAAGACAAATACCCAAGGCAAGTACTGTAATGCAGAGGTCCCCAACCGCCGGTCCGCGGACCAGGACCGGGCTGTTGGGGTTTTTCAGCCAGTCCGCGGCGCCGCTGACAGCTAGCTCTGCGGCCCTGCGTCTGGTCAGAGCACGCTCTTTGTGGATTGATAATGTTCTCTGCCGTAGCCATGACAGTTCGCAGCTACCGGCAGAGAACATTATGCAGGACGGGGCGGGTCATCGGGCGGGTCTTAGTGACGCGGCCATCCAGCACAGCATGGACGGGGTGGGACAGCAGGCTCTCCTCACTGACTCGCCCCCGGCAGAACATGTCATGTGGGGCGTGCCGGGGCAGGGCAGCAGACTGGCCTCATTGAAGCGGCTCCCGGTACTGGTGTACAGCAGCAGTGCTGTATACACTGAGGTCCCGCCAGCATCCTCCCCATATGACCAAAGCTCCGCACCTGCCCCACCACCATGGAAAACTGGTCTTGCTTAAAGCCGGTCCCTGGTGCAAAAAAGGTTGGGGACCTCTGCTGTAATGTATTCCTGACAGATACCACACCACACTATGCCTTACACACATTTCGCATGTTTCCCACCATGAACTTCTTGTGCAAAGTACAAATATATACCTACACACAGAACATAATAACTGTGTCTGAAAAGATAATATCCATCAAGTTCTACCCTTTTTTCACACTTCTCTACACAGTATATCGCATATAGGCTATGGAAGATAACTACAGTTCCAGCAGAAGCATGTGACTAGTAATAAGATTAATACCCATGAACCCTACATTTTTACTACTGGAAAGCATATTTTTAAGTTCTAGATCAGCGGTTCTCAACCTTTTCGGCCGGCGACCCTGGCCCTGACGTCACCACGCAGCGACGTGATGACGTTTCGGCCGAACGTCATCACGTACGCGCGTCACGTGGTGACGTTCGGCCAAAACGTCATCACGTCGCGCGTCACGTGGTGACGTTTGCGGCTGACGTCACCCGCAGGAACCCTTATAAGAAGGGTTCCTGCGGCACTTCCGGGAGTCGGAGGCGGTTCTCGACCCCCGTGGGACGGCCTCGCGACCCCGGCGGGGGTCGCGACCCACAGGTTGAGAACCGCTGTTCTAGATATATATCTCATTACATAAAGGGCTAGTAACTCCAAAAAAAAAAAAAAAAAAATGCAATTTGGATTTACATATAATTTATACAAATGCAGGGCTTGAAATATTTTATACAGTATTTAAAGTTGAGCTTTATTGTTTTATGTCTGTTTTTATCATTACTGATAGCAGCCATGTTGTTAAACAGACCTCACCTAGTCGTGTTGTTATATATGTTGCTTTAGATAGCACATGTTCAGGAAGTGTGCCTAAAGCCCAATTTTTAAAGCTAAATAGCCAAACATCATATTTTATACATGCAATTTAGAATTTTTGGAAGCACAGATGGAGTATATAGTAACTATAAATGCATTTGATTCCATTTCATTTTTTGGAGTTGCTGTTTTTAAGGGCCAATTAAACTGACAAGACACTTTATCAAAATTTGTAAAAGTGAACAACAGAGATAGGCGGACACTTTAATGATAACAGATGCCACAAAACAAATGGCAATGCCATTTTTAGAGGGAAGGACACCTTGGATTTGTTATTTATAATCTCATGATTAAAGGAATGCCTTCACTATATGACAAATATTGATACTTGCTTTGATAAATTCTGGAATACTGGAATCTAGACCTTCCTTGAGTCTGTTCCTCAGCAGCAACCCCTGTTCCTGTGCTTAGTGTTCCTAATCTTTAGTTCAGTGTTCCTGCATTGCTGTCTGCTGCTGTGAGTTACAGTCTTTTACACTGCTCCACAAGATTCTCTGTTACAGTTCAACTGTTTCAGTTCTCTGCTAGTGTTTCAGCTGGTGACTCCACCAGCTGCCACCAGTGGGGGGGTTAGCTGGATGGTCGAGTCCCTTGCTGCAAAGTCCATAACCCCTTGCAGGTATTAAGGGTGAAGACCAAGGGCTCCTTAGTCTTAGCTCCTAAGTTTCAACTTACCATCTTCTGTTCCCGAAAGCCATAGAACCTCTAGTGGAATACAGACTTGTAGGTCCCCCTTAAAAACATGGTTTGCTTTCATAACATACCAACGTTTACATAGTACTTCCTAGATGAATCAAGCCACTTCAATGTAAGAGGCAACAAATAGCTTAAACTAATCTTTGGTTTATTTAGAATTACCTTTCCAAAAACCATATTCCATGCTTCAGTAAATCCACTAGCTCTACTGTAGCTATTCAATCTCTTCCTTTCATCATCAAACACCCTTATACAGTTTTTCTAAGCAAACGACCATAGGTGAATTAATTAAATCATTGCTTAGATGGTCACTCCATGTATCTACCACCCTCAACAAATAAAGTTAGACCTAAATAAATGAGATCTTCACTAATCTTCAGCATACAGTTTTAAGGCAACAATTCATAAGAAAGACATTATGAGCGATGCTTCAACACCTACAGAACATTTGCACAAAAGTATAACCAGTTTAACACCGATTTAACATTTATTACATATGTTTATTACCATTTATAGGCAGATCTTAATATCTAAGATATTCTGCCATAGTTGTTGCAATCTGGAGGCTACGACAACTTTAATTATGTTTTAGATAGCGGTACTAATTCACAATCAATAGTTTAGAGTAAATAACTGACAATTGGTCTTAACTGTTTATGATTCTTAAGATAATTTTCTCTGTGGTCTGCTTCTTCGTTTTATACTGTTGCCACGGCCTCTGACCCTGGCAACCAATAATAAGTTAAATCGGCTGACTGATTTCCTAATTCTCTTCCAGGCTGTTTTTAAATCCATGACTTGGCTGCTAACTTTACAGACCCTCAGACATCAGAGATAAACAAAAATGAGAGGGATTTCTATTAACAGCTAAATAATATTTTTACTTTTTTTTCTTTGCAATCATAGCTTCCAGTGGCATGGTCCTGATGCACATCAGATCTGCAGACAGGGCTTGCTAGTCTCCTGTATGACAAAAGATTTTTGAGGTAATGCTTTGAAAAATAGCTGAGCTAAACACATATTGCATGCAGCTAGGCAGGAGCCAAAGCCATAAGCAGTCATTTATATGTAGCATCCAAGTGGAAAGAAATGAACATGAATAAGCTATCCCTTCCGGAACAACTGGCAGGTATTCAGCTAGATCAAAAACTAAATTACAATAAATAATGGAAGTCATGGCTAGATAGCAAATACTGCTGGCATCAAGCCCATTCTTAGAAGTAGCTTTGGAATTAAATATGCATGTACAGTCGCTACACAATGCAGATGACACCCCCCTCCTTCCCCCTCCTACTGTAGGGGGAAAGGCGGCGGAGAGATTTGTGTAGTGTTTTGCATATTGGAATGGATTTTTCAGAATTTTAGTTATACAAACAGGAAATGGAAAAAAATACACTTGTGGACCCAACACATCACTAATGCAATATTCTAAGTAGGGGTGTGCGAGCTATATCTTCTAAGATAATATCGTAACCGGCGCGTTATCGATCTGCAAGCTGTCATTATTGAACAGAGTGGCCGCACTTTTAACGAGCTCTAACAAAGCTGAGACCCAACTATACACATATATAAATACAGGCCCACGTGTCAAGCCTAACAGCCACCGAAACACACAGCACCAAGCAAAAACGCCAGAACCAGACAAACCAAGGATTAACCCAAACACAGCTAATCCAATTTTTTCACTAAATTGAAATATAAGACTTAACACATTTTTAAATAATGCAAAATATTGTTTATTATCGTTATTCCATGAAATTACAGAAAATATCGAGATATCATTTTTCAGCAATATCGCACACCCCTAATTCTAAGTAATTGTAATATAAACAAGGCCCAAACAATACATCTACTGCACATACTGGCCTCAAAACACAGCCCCACCAGAGGCAGAACTACACTCTCAAGCCCGTGAAGCCCAAATGTAAAACAGAGTTTCAGGTATGTACTAAATACGGTTCACTCACCATAAACTCCAATCACATAACAGGCCTGATGGTGAGTGTTTCTGATATTTTACATTTGCGTACCACACAAGTGTTCTGGATAGTGAGGGACAAGACCCCAAAAAATTTTCCCGGGTGCCTGCTCAAAGTCCCATCCCCCATTCCACCCCCTTCTTGGTACACACAGGCAGGCTCAGTCACTGGCGCACAGCCAAAAACAGTAGGCAGTACACTGGTCACATAACCTCCGGAGGGCAGCACTGTCCAGCTGGAACATTTGCCCCCAAATTTTGGATCAGTTAGAACATCTGTATTTTCTTTATTGGGGAAAATCAGAATTAAATTAAACTATCCAAAGAATAACTATAGTAGTAAAATTCAGATGGATATTTTAAGTACACAGTCTAGAATCAAATTGTCCATCTGCTAGATCTCAAACAGCTAACATCATGATCTCTTTCTGATCAGCCACAGAGGTTCCCAAGGCATTATCATCCTTCCTTGTCTACTATATTTAAAGTTCACAAACAAGTTTAGTTTTCCCCCTTGACATACAGAGAATTTCAAAAACTGCACTTTTCTGACGTACAGTCATTATTTTTATATGAAGGCCCCAGTATTTTATCCCTCATTCAGTTTAGCACAGTACCGGACCCCTTTGCAGTTCTTCCCCTGTGCTGCATTACTTAAAGCCAACCAGAAGGAGTCATTGTGACAGAAGACTTGGCAATGACATTAACAAGCCAGAAATCAGCCTGCCATTCGCTGAACTAGAAAGTAACTGTGCATGGTTAAAATGTAGTATTAGTTCTGTCCAGCACCTTAGAAAGGCCTAAAGATAATGATTACTTCCATCACTCGAGAACACTTGATACATTCTCATTTTAATAAACAGTGCTAAATCTCAATTTTGACATGGCTATCTTAGACAAAAAACAAACACAATGGTAAAATCTTTTTATACTTTTTACCATACTTTTTATACTTTCTACAGTAAAGATGGAATTAAAGTGTTAAGTCCTATAAAATACCCTATAATAAAACCTGACAACCACATTGTTGTAATACTGCTCACATATGCAGAGCATAGAGGCTTCCTCCAAAGCTGTACTGTTACATGTACACTGGATACAGAAAAATGCAGATTACTAATCACTAAACATTATCACTTTTAATAAACACCATCACATCCATTCATACTCACAGTCTTTCCATTATCACTCGTACTCAAACACCCTGTCACACGCAGTCATTCTACCACTCCTATTCAAACACTCATTTATTGCTCCTATTCAAACACCTAATGCACACAATCTTTTGGCCTCGCCGAGACTGGAATCCCTTTAAAGCGCTCGCTGATGTCCGCGTGCAGACTGAATCTGCAATAGGCAACCAGCTTGGAGTGAAGAAATCAACTGTGGGAGCAAT
>WMED01019282.1:0-11378 GCA_019650415.1 Pipa parva | reverse complement strand
CCCCCCCCCCCCCCCCGCTCCGCAGAAGATCACAATGGTCCATGGCCTAATCACCCTAGAGTGGTGCATCGGGAGTAGTCTATCCTGCCCTAGCTGCATAATTGATAGCTGCCATATTGGGGATGAAGATGGCCATTCATTAGACAGAGGGGAGCGTCAGGAATCTAGGACTACTCCTAATGCATCATCCATATACTGTATGTCTATACGTGTGTGTTTGTGTATACAGTATATGTCTATATGTGTGTGTGTGTATGTATATATATATATGTGTGTGTATGCATGTGTGTGTGTGTATATATACTGTATATATGCGTGTACTGTATATATGTCTATGCGTGTACGTGTGTATATATGTCTATGCGTGTATGTGTGTATGTATGTCTATGCGTGTACGTGTGTATATATGTCTATGCGTGTACGTGTGTATATACTGTATGTGTGTGTATATATATATATATATTTGTGTGTGCATATGTATATGTGTGTGCATGTGTATATATGTATATATATGTATAAGCGTGTATGTGTGTGTATATATGTCTAAGCGTGTATGTGTTTGTATATATGTGTGTGTGTATATGTGCATGTCAGGCAGGCTATGCTAGAAAATTGTAACTGTAAAGTTTATTATGATGTCAGTGAATGTTATCTCTGTCATGCCCTGTGCTGTTGCTCAGAGCTCAGTTTATAGCAGTGTGTCTGTGTCTGTGTCTGTGCCTGGCGCACCCCTCACCAGCTTGTTGGTTAGCAATAATTATTGGGCTGGGGGCAGCTGAACGTTGCCATATGTTCTAGCTAGGGTGAAAGGCCTGCGGTGTCTTGGGAGGGGCCTCTTATTTCAGGCTGTCACTGTTCATTCCCTGCCTGGTTAGTAGCGCCGAAAGAAGGCACAACTTCATCTCTCTCACCCAGGAACACACTGATGTGTGGCATTGTTAACCAGCCTGGCGAGGAACAAAGCATGCTGGGACAATGCTTGGGAGATCTGACATCCATTTTACAGCAATCACTTTTCACATGTGTAATAAACAAAAGCCATTATTATGACAAAATCAGCATAGAAAACATTTCATCCAGAACGTAAGCCAGTGAGAATACAGTAACTAACCAGTTTCTTTTGTTCACAAATGTAATTACTTATATTCCTTTCTTTCCAGTTTCTATTACTGACAACTTTTTATTTTATTATTACCAAACAGATATTTAGAAGTACGTATTGGAAAAACCCTAGCAGACTAATTTACAAAGAAAAATTGAAAAGACCAGTAACCCTAAAAATCATACACAACACGCCTTGGATGAGATGACACGGTTATTCGTGATCAGTAATTTTTCCATTGTTTTATATAGGCAATTTAGCCCTAACATGGAATAAATCCTACTAAAGTTGTAATGGATATGCTGTGTTAAATGCTTCTATACATGGTCAGTTTCCTTTCCCCCCGCATACCTTCCTTAGAAATAGATTTAACCTATACAGTTGCCCTACTAGTATTTTATTTTAAGTACTGTTTTTGTCATACAGCTTTTGGGGGGGGGGGGGGGGGGGGGGGGGGGGGGTTACTGATCAAAGTGAGAATTTCAATTTCGAAGTGAATTCTCCTCACTTTGGGTTGCAATGCTCTGACACTCAAACTCTCTACTCTTATATCGAGAAGCAAATCATGATGGACACAGTTTATTGAATAGTGGGCCTTGTCAAACAGAGAGTAGAAGCCCTTTCCATCAGTGCGACACATTATGTCTTGCTGGATATCACTACTTCAATAGACTCCGATGTGCGATGAATAGGGGAATTACCTGTGCACCTGCATGCAAGGCTATCTGTAAGTTTGTGACCGTACTACACATCCAAATTGGTTGCGAATTCACCACATTGCAAAGTTTGCTGAATACATGAAGATCGGGAAATGGTGAATGGATGAGAATTCTGACCTTTACGCAACTGTTTGGACTTTTATGAATAAGCCCCCAAGTGGTTAGGGAGCATCATACCACAGTGCCCTCTGCATTCCATTGTATACATGTTTTGTTCTTTACCTAAATGAATAAAACGTATATTCTGCAGGCACAAACTCTGATACTGTGCGTAACATATCAACACGAGTTACAGCCAGCCCCGATACCCTCACAGCTGGATGTTTATTGTGATAAATAAACCATTTCACCATTCCAATACATTTAATCCTTGTCCAGTAATTGTACCACAATGCACTGCTGTGCCTGCCATTTAATTGTTCCACTACAGTAATTATGTCTCATATGCATTGGTACAAATAGATTGTGAGAGCCAGTACACAGGCGTTGTCTTTAGACGCACACCTCTCCTGTAGTTGCTCTGACACCTCTTTCCCCCTCAGGGCTCCATGCTGCTAAGACCACTGCCCCTGACCTCTCGTTTACAAGCGATGACAAGAGCAGGGGTGGCGTTAACGAGCGCCCAGCGCAGCCTGCTCTGGTAATGTGGAGCCTAACACCAAGTGACAGGGACATTTCACAAGTGAAGAGCCACCAAGTGCGCCTGGAGAAAGAGTTTAACAGTCAGTGCGCCTGAACTTCTGCTTAACTCCTGCTGTGCTGGAATGGTACAGGAACTATTAAAGCTTTACTAAAGAATTAACTTGTGCCTTGCCGGAGGAGACAGCATATGTAGGCAATGAGGGGCACTAGCAACTCCAAGAGCAAAATACAAATTGCATAATAAAAATGTAGTAACCCTCTGTGTACCAGGAGAAAGTATAAAACATAATATTAACTAGTTATCAGCAAGCTTAAATAACAGGTGGTGTGCCCATGCTAATCAGTGAGCTGTATGATTAAGTCATCACACTGCTTAAGGTAATGATGACTCATTTTTTGGCTTAAGATGTCATAAAGAAACCACCTTCTGTACAAGCAGATTGTGGACTGGAGTTTAATAAATGTAAATGTAAATATATATATATATATATATATATATATATATATATATACTGTATATGCAAGTAGAAAACCTTGATTTGCTAATGGCAGAAGTATAGCTATATAAATATCAAATAATCTTATTAGTAAACGAGAGGTTAATGTATATGGTCTAAGTACATGTTTAGTCATTTAGTGGAAATTGCAGGATTATTGACACATTATGAAAATGTGCACTGTACTGGAATATTAAGCCTTCATCTGTAGTACAGAGCAATCTATATAGTGCTATCTATATAGCATTAACCATTTCTCTGCCAGAAAGACCAGCGTTTATTGTATGGTAGTAGGTATAAAGAGTTAACTAGTTGTCAGCTGTGGGTGCTGGGACTACACCACAGTGAATATTGCAAATCTGCTGTGTACTTGCTGGACTGAAGTACAGTATAATAACCCTGTAACAAATTAAAGAGACACTAAAGCCTCAACACTATGATCATTATATACAGTATGTATATGAACCCTGAAATAGTAGTTAAATACAATACAAAATTCTATATATTGTTAATATAACGTAATAATATAATATTAATACTGTTATTGTTACAGTTACGCATCCCTGTTGCAGTAAAATCACATTTTACATCAGTTAGTTCGGCTCCTTCATGGACCGTTCGCTTGAAGCTGATTGGAACATTCTAATCATCACAGTTGGTCGTAAACTGTAAAATGAAAGTTATTTCTTTTACAACTGGGAATAACACAACATATTCACCAATTTTAGCCATATTAATTCAGAGGGTTTTTTCATCCACACAAACTTACACAACTACCCGTGCCTGCTGAGAACTCTTCTGAACAATTAGCCTTTATTTACAGCGTGAAAGTTAGAAACTGCTTGTTTTGATAGGCCAGTTTCTCAGGAAAGTATTGTCTCATTCTTTTATCTCTTCTTTGGAATTTTCAATTTTGCATACCCATCCAGTTAGTTTTAGAAAACCAGCTCTTTTAATTGTATGTACAAATTATGTGTAAGCAGCTGCACCCCGTCAGTTTCTTAGGGACAGAGTTGGATTAAGACATAGCAGGGCCCTAAGCAGACAAGTTGTTAGGGCCAAACCTTCCTCCACTACATACGTAAAAATATGTCCGACGCCCTCTACCAGTGCCTGGGCCCTATGCAGCAGTTTAGAGTCCTCAGTGCTTAATCCGGCTCTGGTTAGAACTGATATATGGACGTTGCCATGAATGGCGGCCATTTTAGTTTACACGTTTGTACATTTGAAAAATAGGCATTTTATTTATTATAGTGATCGTTCTAAATTTTATAAAGCCTTATGCACTATTGTATGTGTATATATGTACATATATTATTAGATGAGCCCATACACTTTGTAATATCTGACTTTTAATGGAAAGAATACAGTATATAAATTATTAATATAGCTATAGTTTTGGCTACATTATATAACCCCTGGGACAGTGGTCAGCAAAGTGCGGCTCGCAAGCCACTTGCGGCTCTTTAGCCACCTTGCTGTGGCTCGGAGCGCTCCTCCGAAGCCCTACCCATAACCGCCAATGGCTCTTCTGATTGGCCGCCAGCTTTAGGGCACACATAGTATATGCTTTAGGTAAAGCACCATAGAAGATAATGGAACTGGGTAAGGTCCGTTAAATATCATGACTGCTATCAGTAAAGATAAAAAGAGACAGAAAGCAATAAGTTTCATGAATTTATCTTCCACAATAACATTTTTACAGTTGCTGTATTTGATTGAACAGCCGTGTCAATTGAAATGCGAATTTTGATTTTTTTTAATTTTTTGGCGTTACTGGTCCTTTAAGGTCAGCCTTTTACCCTTATTTTACAGCTAAATCCCTTCTTTATCATCTGAAAGTCACTTTGTTATCTTTTTCCTACAGTGTCTTCACATTTGATGCTCAGCTACCCTCGTTATTCCAAATGAAGGGACCAGGATAAAAATATTGCAAATTTTAGTGGTTAACTTTGCCGAACCAGCCTGATCAAGGTATACAAATGCTATAAACGACCCTGCAGCTTTTGCGGACTGACAAACCATCATATAACTATGGACGCTACGTGATGATTTCTTTAAAAAGCAAACCCTGGAGCATTTTTATCTAGAGTGTAGATATTTACCCCTGAAATTCTGACATTTATATTATTTTTAATTTAACAGATATATCAGCACTATTTAAATTGGTAAACATTAGCTTGTTCCTTAAAGGGAAACATATGTCCTATTTTTGAATAGAATTTGTATTCAAACTCCCCACCCCCCAAATATACAGAAATGTCTAGTCACAGTTCAGTGCAGTCCCGATGTACTAAGCCTACAGAGATAACCAGTAGAGGATATAACAATGTTAATAGGTTTAATGGCCACCCCAACCCTAGATTATTATGCTTTTTTTCTGTCTACAGACAAGCCTGAAACCAAGGTAAACAAAATGGCAGATCACAGCGATTGCAGGAATACATTGAATGATATTTATCATAAAATGAAAGTGTGAAGACAAGTCTTTATTTTCCATATGTATAGAAAATATCTGTACTAAAAACAAATGCAGAGGGAGAATATATTGAAGCTGCTGTCTCTTGACTTTGTTTAACCGTGAATGGAAGTATAAGTAAGCAGCGTAAAGTGGCCCATTTTGTTATTGCGCTGAATTGCAAAGCAACTGGTTTACAGGAACAGCATAGAGAAGGAAGGCTGGGGCACTTGGTAGGATTATTTTGTTGTGTACGAGCTTGAGGCTGGTTCCATTTATAAAATATTTATAAAAGTAGGGCAAAGTCAATTTTTACCCTTTTTTTGATCAATTTTGCCTGAATTTCATTATTTTTTTATGTGAAATGAATTGGAAAAAGAAGTAAAAATTGACAAAATCGATTATACCGCTGCATTATGAGTTATTTATAGGGATTTTTTTCGTGTACACCCTAAATATTTTGTACACCTTTTGTGTATATATATATATATATATATATATATATACACACACACACACACACACACCTCTATAAAGAAAGAGTTCCTTTTTTTTATTGTACATTACACTGTATTGGAATGGAGATCTCTAAATGAACACAACCTTGCATTTCTGTTTTTTTCTAACACAGGTGGGTTAAATGTTTTAACCCTATATATATCTATATTGTATAATAGTAATGGGATTCTGCTTCCTGACCATATTTCTGTAGCTAACCACCCTCCAGGACTGGAGTACCTCTAGGACTGCGTGAGATGCATTTTGGCCTCCAAGGGGAGTGTTTAGGACAGAGAAATGAAGCACCTTATCGGTCTTGGCAGTTCCCCCTAGCGCCTGGAGCCAGCCTGAAGCCACCACAACACAGCCCTTTTAATTGCTTTCACATCCAATCCGAAGCCCCGCGCCTCACTCTGGCTGTGTAGAGCCCCAGAGCACAGAACCCATACCTGGGTAAGGAAGGGGGGATAAAAAACACAGAATCGTGACCCCAACATACCCAACTCAGACTGGATGAGAAAGGGACGTGGTATATCTTACAGGGAGTAGAACGATGTAGCTGTACACCGTGTACTCGGAGAGAAAGATTAAACTACCTGCAGCTCTAGAGAAGAATCAGATGCTTGTATGATCAAGGGGAAAAACAGAACTCAGTGTTTTATCATTAATAAGAAAGGAGCTGGATGTTTAGAGAAAGGGATAATAAATTAATAGTGTTAGGAACAGTGTTTTTCAAATGTTTTTATTTGCCAATGGGAAAGAGAGGCTGTCACTGAATACCTCACAGTCTTAGTTTACAGATGTGTTTCTTATGAACTGGTCCTGTTACAGGATCCTTCATGCCATGTTATTGCTATCTCCTAGGGAGAAGCATGGGGCCCCTATTGTCAAAAAAATGTATAACTATATTGATCCTTAAAAACAGTTTTAATAAAGATTTGAAATTCCTGAAACAACGTATATGAATTGATACACTGCCATGCAGATAGGCCAAGATATATTGCAGAGGGCGTGTGAGAAATAGACAGACCAGGGAAGGTCTTAGGAGCCCAGAGCTGACTAAACAGTGAGCACTCACGAAACGGACAAATGATCTTTCATTCCTACAATGTACAGAAGAGAGTGAAAGACATGTCTGATATAGTAGTAGTTTACAAGCCTCCAAACATATGACATATGTGTACTGGGCATTGTCTTTCCACATCGTTAACCTTATAAACTGCATTTCCTTTATATCTGTTATTCTGTTGATATTTTTAAATCACATTTATGTTCGCAAGTCAAGGAAATAGAAAAAAGTCTAGAGGGAAACTAGGGACAAAAAGGGGACTTAATCAACATGGGTGATAATTACAGAGAGGTCTGGGTCGTTGCTTTTCACATCACAGCTAATGGTACAATAGTGAATACCATCTCTTTAGGACCCATTTATGCTTTCCATGAGTTTTTCATGGCTCAAGATGACATTCCACTCTTTTATAAGGGATTGAAGGAGGAGGAGAACTCTTATATGCAGAATTCTAGGAAACTTTTTCTTTTCAGCATGGGCAGTCTGTTACAAAGCAACTAGAAAAGATCTCCGGCACTCCGAGGTCAGTAAAAACAACTTCTTTTATTATATTTCCATTAAAACAAAAAAATTCTAAAAGCGAGGGTGGCACCTACGCGTTTCACGCTCATAGCGCTTAGTCATGGCGTGCTCAACATGTTCAAACAACAGATATAAATAGTAGTAACAATCAAGTCCTAATTGGGCATCAGGTGATCCCGTAATCTGTATGACGAAACAATGTGAGCGGTCTATGGATTCATTTACTGAGCATGGGCAGTCTTGCTTGAGATCTCGTAACCCATTGAAACCAATCAGCTATTACCTTTCACTTGTACAGGGAAACTAGAATTCTGAAAGCCAAGTTCTGATTGTTTGATATGGGTTACTAGACTAAAGTCACAGCAAAAGACTGCTCAATCCCATATTAAACTCACGCAAATGCTTGGGTGCTCTGAAGAGAAGGGACTTCAATTCCAGAATGTAGCAAAAAGATACTCCTCGGCACTCCAATAGGTAAAATAAAGTGAATCATCTTTATTAAGTAACAAAGGATAAAACCATCAAACAAGGTGCTGATTTTATTGCTCCTGGTCTTATCGTTTGTTACTTAATAAAGAAGATTCACTTTATTTTACCTATTGGAGTGCTGAGGAGTATCTTTTTGCTACTAGACCAAAGTAAACAACTGCACTTGTTGGTGAATTCCCCTGTAATTAGATATTATTGGCTATCGATTAAGTCATGATGTCCTCAATAAATGATACTCTTCTGATTCAGTTCTCATTCATCCTGACACCTCCATTTTATGTCAAGAGATGCTCTTGATTTTGTCACTGATGCTAACCTTTCTCAACATCTCCCCCCGAGAGACCTTTTTTTCAACTTGTATAACTAGAAGAACTTCTACATCTGAATGGCTGTAACATTCTGTTAAGAGTAAGGACTCTAAAGGAGCAAGCTCAAAGCACTGGAGCTCGGCTCACTCCAGTGCTGAAACCCTTCTGTAGCCCCAGACAGACTTACTGCTATGGGGGAAACCAGGATACAGGTACCACAGGATATAACCCAGGCAATGGAGCAGGAAACCAAGGTGTGACAGTAGAATCAGAAAGCAAATTTCTAAGAATCAGGAAGAAGGTTAAATTAGGCAGCAGGAAATGAAGTCACAAAACTAATGACCACTTATTTATAGGACTGGTAATGGGTGAATTAACCTATGCAAACAAATTGCACGTGTGCAGTCATAGGTTTAGCACCAGCCCATGTCAGAAAATAACTTTACCGACTAGGTTTTAAATAGCCTAGTGGTAGGGCTGCTGCCTCAATGTACCAGTTTCCCTGGTTCAGTGTTTTGATGTATGCAGAAAAAACCGCAATCATCACACACTGAATGTGTCTATCCCTTACACATTTGTGGAAATTAGGTTATTCAATATGTGTCAAAGTGACAATTCACCAAGGTATTACTGAATTGTTGTGGTTTGTGGCAGGGTTCCTGTTACTATTTTAGTCACATTTATTTCAAAAGACTTAGAAAATGTGACAACCAACACGAGCTAGTAATTGTCTGCTATAGGAATGTATTTAAAAACAAATGTAATTTATGTGGCTATTCAACAATACTGGAGACCTAAAAGCAAGAAAATATAATATTAAACATTGGGGATTATTCACTAAAGTCCAAATTGTTGCGTATAGGTGTGAATTCTCCAGATTAAGACATTCGCAATAGGCTGCTCCTGTCGCAGTCGCATTTTTATAATGAGAATATTGTTGCAGTCGTGACTTTATTATGGGAAAATTGTTGCAATCTTAACATTAAAAAATTGTTGCGACTTTACAATGGGGAAATTGTTGTGGATTTGCTATGGGAATCCGCTGTTTGCGAATTCGACAGTCGAACTCACTCCTTATTGAATAATCCCCCATTGTCATTTCTTATGATAAGGCATATTGTCAGTATATTGTCATTATTGTAGAAAAAGAGAAAAAGTCATGGTGGCATTATCTCTCTTAAAGGAGAGAACTAAAAGCTTGTTTGATCCATTGGCGATTCTTTAGGGGAAGGGAAAAATACTGACCAATTTTAATTTTTTTTTCTTAACGGAAAATGAGCTTCTACAAATTTTGTGTGAAAAGAAAAAAAAAAGGGGGGGGGGGGGGGGGAATGACAGAATCAATTATACCACTGCATTATGGGTTATTTCTATGACTTCTTTTTGTGTGTGTGCGTGTACCCTAAATATTTTGTGTACCTGTTGATACAGTGCTGAGGGTTAATTTTTTATTGTACATTACTCTGTATTGGAATGAAAATCTCTAAATGAACACTTAGGGGCTGATTGACTAAAGGCTGAATTCACCTGTTGATTTCAATTTGCTACAATTAAAGTCTCTTCACAAAAATATTCACAAATTCACTGCTTGTTATTGACTAAGATTTACTGCTCATTATTCAGTAGATTTACTGCTCATTATTCAGTAGATTTACTGCTCATTATTCAGTAGATTTACTGCTCATTATTGACAAGCAGATAGCGGCGTTCGCTGTTGGATGCATTCTGTGGCATAGTCAATCAAATAGAAGTAGAATGTTGAGTCCTGCCATCAGCCCCTTAATTTGCCACTCTGTTGTGGCGAAGCCAAATGGGTGAATTCAAAGCTATAATCACATTCACTACTTCAGCCCACTCCTATGCTTAGTCAGTAGTATAAGTACCTGTGCAGGAGCATGCAAAGTTAAGTAAAGTGCTCCATAATATTGCACCTATCGTATTTGCATGAATTGGTTGTGAATTCACCACATCAGAGATTGCTCAATAAGCGAACATGGGGTAGTGGCAATCAAATGCGAATTCAGTGCTTTATGCGGCTATTTGGACTTTAGTTGGCAGAGCAGTGGCTCAGTGGACTGAAGTGAATGATGAATCTCTTTAAAGTGCTGCATAATATAGTAGCACTATATAAAAAGAAATAATAAAACCTTAACCTTACATTTCTGTTTGTTTTAACACAGGTGTTTTAAACATATATATTTAAACCCAATTTGTCTTTTTATGATGAAATTGCTAAAATTCACCCTGACAATCCCCAGAAATGACTAAGCATATTATTTGCCCTGACAATGTTTAGAGAGTACTGTGCGATAATTTACTCCACACTACACAATGGACAAACTGATTTGAATTGACATGAATTAATATGTCCATGCTTATTCACTCTTTAATAAAAATTCCTCCAAGTGTGAAGACAGGTCTTTATTTTCCAAATGTGTAGAAAATTGGACTAAAACTAAAACTAAGACTGTACTAAAAACAAAAGCCTAGGGAGTAAATATTGAAGCTTTTTACAGAACTAAGGCCCTCATTCACCATAGAGCGAATTGAGCCGCAAAGTGTTCGGTTCACTTCGCAAATGGTATTATGCGCCCGCTGATGTACTGCATGCGGACATCAGCGGGCGCATTAAAAGGATTCCCCTCCCGGTGAGGAGACTCGAGTGCTCTCGCCGGGAGGGGAATCCCTTTAATGCACATGCTGATGTCCGCGTGCAGGACATCAGCATGCGCATAACACCACTATGCACACTATGGTGAATGAGGGCCTAAGTAACTGGTGTGAACAGCCCATTTTACACTGTTACACACTTCACTGAATTGTAAAGCAACCTCTGCCTGGTTTAAAGGAATAGCATAGAGCAGTGGTGGGCAAACTTATTAGCCAACTGAGCCAAATATCAAGAGTAAGTCGATTAAAATTTATTTTGAGAGCCGAAATTTTTAAACTTAAACTATATAGGTAAATATATTGTTATTAGCTTAATTAGGGTAGTCCTAAGATGGCTTTTGCTTAAAACATCCTTAATCTGACTTAGGTACATTCGTTAAGATCAACCCCTTCCAACTCTACCA
>WMED01019281.1:0-12470 GCA_019650415.1 Pipa parva | reverse complement strand
TGATTGGTTAGAGGGAATCAGAAATTTAACCCCTTTCACTGCCAGGATCCTAACAGGTACTGATTATTCAAATAATCCATATGCTGATTATAAAAGGTTGATTTAGTTGTATTATGCTATAGGATTACATTAAAATTCATAGATGCATATTTCTAAAACTAAAATCAAATACATCTGAATTGCATTTTTTAAAACTCTACTTTGCACTATTCTGGATGTAGTTTTTTTTTTTTTAATGAATTTTTGGCTATTTTTCCAACCAATTACAATTCATATAATAATAACAAAGACAGCTCAAGAACTTATTTTTTTAAGTGTAGAGGATCCTCTTCTTTACAACTCTTGGGAACAGCTAAAGTAAAAGTGTATCATTATCTACATAAGCACCCCTTAAGGTGTGCTTCGGCATACAATTTGCAGGTGCTCCAATCAATAAGAACCTTTACCCATCTGGGATGGTGTCATGACTGGTAATGTGGACCCACTGTACTACCTTGAAGTTTGGCTTAGGTAAACTACGAGGCGCGGAATCTAAGAGGTCTCAAGTCTTCGCCTTTAACCCCCGCAAGGAGGTACTGGTCTTAGCTGCTGGAGACCTCCAGGTCGCGACCCTCGAGTGTACCCTCCAAGGTAGTTGCTAGTCAGGTGCAGAAGTAGGCTTGAATAACACAGAGCAACTTGAATAACTGAATAGACACAAGAACAGGGATGGACTTAGGAATAACTGGCAGACACAGGAACAGACTTGGGAGTCACTAGAATACACAGGAACAGGATTGGAACAACTTGGAACAACCACAGGAACAATCTTGGGAATGATTTGAAATTGGAACTGTCACTTTAATTAGGAACAGGAACACCAGGAGCAGGAATTGCAGAGACACAAAAGATATGGAATTCACCAAAGGTAAACACCAGGACCTGTAAAGCTGGAAGCTTAGGCATTGAATGCCCAAGCTCTCCAGCCTTATATACAACCCGCTGTGCTTGACGCAGCGGGAGCGCTCCCGACACCTCCTGTGTCACGTGAGCACGCTGGCGGCTTTGTATAAAGGCCTGGCAGGCGCGGCTCGTGCACCTAAGGAGGAAGCGCCGAGACGCCGCCTGCCAGGTAAGGAATGATCGGCCACGCCGACCGTTACAGAGGGTTTTATATATAAAAAAAAGTCTCATTACTGTAAAAGTGCTCTTATACTTTAGTGTAACAAAACAACAATACTACTTGAAATACTGCATGCATTTCTTATGTTGCATGGTCCAGAGGTAAATGAAAAATAGGGAAACATAAAAAATAGATGCCTGCCCTAAGTTACCACCACTTGCTGGGGAGGTAAGAATTATTACTCCTAAGTACTGTGATACAAGTCATAAAAAACTGCAGGATAATCTCCAGTTAATCAATAACTTAAGTTAATCAATATCATTGCTTCCCCTTTTCCTATAATAATCAAGGTGACTGTAAACAGCATATGTTCTGAACCTCATAAATAAATCAATCAAACAAGAAACCTGGTACAGGAAACCTTTTTAAAAGCTTTTGACCATCACTTTTGTAGAACATCTGACTGTGGATTACACCAGAACGTACAATAGAAACATCCACCATAATGTCCTATTTGACAATTTATACACAAATAAATTGTGAAACTAACAAATAAATACATATAATTACTTTTAGTAAATATCTTACACTTTAACAAATACATTTTATTAAATATTAACAAGCAAACTTGACAAATGAAGAGCCTGTACCTTGACAAAGTAAGTTACATTTGTTCAGTTAAAAAAAGATCAGGGGTACAATGCGCCTGCTGGAAAATGTACACTCATCATGAGAAATATCCCTTTATAATCATATCTAATTGACCATGAACTTGCATATCATCATTTCATTTAACACAATACATGACTGATACATGAATTCCAAATTGTGTGTAACTATATGCAAGCAAATGTCCCAGCGGATTTTGTGACATAGTTCCTGTTGTTTTCAAATTCAAAGTAATTATTTCAATAAAGAATAATGAAGTGGAATCATTTACAAACAACATGGGGTATGTAGATTAAAAGAGATATTGCTCTCTAAAATGACAATATTTCTGTCAGAGTCATCAGTATTCAACCAGTGTTCCACTAAAATAGGAAAATGACTAAATAATGCTTTACTGTACAGTGACCTTTCTTTTCTTTCTCTTCCCTTCTTTGTTTTAATAGAAGTGTTCTTATGACTTTGTACATGACGCACACTACACTATAACTAATTTCCCTCAAATTTAGTTTTGAAACAGTGATTGAAATATAATCATTTGATGACAACGTATGATCATGAGGTTTGCATCCATACAATTTTTACCATTCTATTGATGTGTGGCACCCTTTCTAAAAATTTACTGCCAGTATTATTATTTTACATACCACTTCTGTGTAATTAGAAGCCCTGTCAAAGATGCAGTACAAAAACTAGTTTGTCTCTGGTGAGGAATAAATTGACCTTAAAGAGGTACTTCCCATACAACGGGAAGAGATATGACAAGGTTAAATGTTAGTTTTAATTGGAGGGCACAGACTGACATAAAAGAAAGCCAAAGTCTTGTCCACATAGCCTCACAGCATCAATCTAAACAAACAGACATACTGAAAGCAAATAATAGACAAGGAGAAACAAACAAGATACTACACACATACTACACACATACTACTCATTTAACACCTTTCTAGACTACTTATTAAATTAACATACCCAAAACAGATGTCAGATCAATTTGCAAAATATTAACAACATCTACATAATCTAAACAAATTGAAGACTTAATCAAGACCAACAACACAAGACATTAAGGCACATTTGTCCTTAAAAAACCTCCCTATGTTACCAGCCTCTTAAATAGAAGCATTAAATGCACCCACCACAGAAGACAAATTAGAATCAGTAATGAAGAAATTAAAATTAGGAAAATTTGCCAGAGCCTGATAGTTTCAAAAATAAATATTATAAAATATTCTAAAAATATTGATCCATCATCAAATCCCTACAATACCTATTTGACATGACACAATCTTGACTTAAAATGCTAATCACTATCATATGCACTATGCCAAAGGTAAACAAGTCACCCACTATCTGTTCACACTTTAGACCAAATAGGACTCCTTAACATGGACATCAGAATATATACTATTAGCCAAAAGATTGGCTCCCTTCACATGTATTAAGACATGCATTCGGTATATTTAATGTCTCCCTATTTTAAAAGCATGGTTGGCATGTTCATATCTTTTCCTAGGTTCACTCCCACAGTTGCATATTTACATTTCCAGTTCATAATAGCAGATACTCAGGGGGGAATTCACCATTGAGCGAAGTGAGCCGAAGGATTCGGAGCTCACTTCACTCAATGGTGAATTCCCCCCTCAGTGTATACCAAAGGCTTCTCATTGTACTCTGTACAGTACCCTAGATAATAATTATACTCTAGACAATGCAAATAGCCATGCTAATATGACATTAATTTGTTTATGCTATCTTCAAACAGTTCGAGTCACTTTTTTGCACCTAAATTTCAATTTAAGTTCAGTGGTAATGGCCCAAACTGGATTGTTCTTTCAAGTTTGCTGCTGAAGTGTATCTTATTTCCTGACTTCTTGTGTACTGACATGAATAACTCTATGATCCTGCATTTATCTTCCTGAGCTTTGGCCTGTCTGACAATGTCATGTTTGATATTGTGGTTTACTGACTCTGTGGCCTGTCTCTTTATTTATGTTACATATCTTCCTGTGCTGACCTTTATCTGTCTGAAGTTTCTAATGCCTTATCTGTTGCTGTGTTGTCTGCTTCAGTTTGTTGGGGTTGTCATGATGCCAGTTCAGTCCTGCATCAGGAAACTGTGTTCTCTAAAATGGCACCGGTGAACACCAGGGTAGTTCTAGTTTAACTTCAGTGCAGAAGACCAACTTAATTCATATGTACATTCAGTCATGATGTTTTTCAGAATTGTACCTTTTTATAGGGTTGACCTAGTCTATTTACGTAATGTGGTTTGGATAGTTATTTAAAGGAACACAACATTAGTTATTTAAATTATTTAAAATCAATAACAAATCAATAGTTTGAGTTATTTAAATCAATATTATTTAGTATCATCTTGATCCAGTCTCATCGCTACATGGGTTTGGTGAGGAATTTTTTTCCCAGGTTAAAGCAAATTGGTCCAAGTTTAAAATAGTTTTTTTGCCTTCTCCTGTACCATTATTATGTATGTACGCATAATTCTATTTATAAAGCACCCCAAATTTATGCAGTGCTGTATAATTCAGAAATACAAATATAATAAAGACATGGGAAAAGTGCATTAAACAATACAATTATAATATCACAAGGATACTTCACTTTAAGTGCTAGTTTGAAGTTGACACAAGATGTTGGAGGTCCCTGCTCTGTAGAGCTTACAATCTAAATGGGAGGAAGACTTACATACACAGATAGAAGAGTAATAAGAGATGTAACAATGTGCTGAAACACAAGTCAATAAATAGAAATATCATAATTAGTGCTCTGAAAGATAGGACTTCAATTATTATTATTATATTTTATTTATATACTGTAATTTTATAAAAGTTGAACTTCATGGACGTGGTTTTTTTTTCAAACTTAATTATTTAACTATGTGACGGAGCTCTTTTCTGAACAGGTATAGGTAACTTCTAACAAACACACAATTTTTAATATTTTTTTATTGGTTTTAAAGGAAAATACAACGTACACATTTTACAAAATGGAAGCATTGTTACAAAGGTATCAACGATTCTCAAAGTGATGTCAGTCTCAGTAATTTCAGTACAGTATATGAACTGTTTGAAAAACTTACACATGTTTATGTAATTTTCATTAAGCAATACCAATGGATGCTTTGAGAGTATCATTTATGAATCATGACGTGCAATTATAACACATTTCTAACAACATGAGATTTTTCTATGTATATCATAAAGAAATAGGGATAAACTGGGGAGAAGGGAAAGGAAGGATGATTGTAAGCTCGCTCACTGGGGTGTAGTATTTTGATGATCTGTTTATCTGTCAAATGTACCCACTCAGTCAATGATCAGCTGTTTATATCATTCTGATTCTGTAAACATATGCCATTTTAACCACATTACCCTGAATTTCATCTGCTGTTTAAGATCATGTGTTGCAAGGTTCTCAATTTTTTTCTATTTCCTTAACCATAGAAATCCATTCCCTGATTGTTGCTATGTTAGCAGATTTCCAGTGCATTGAGATCATCATTTTGGCTACATTCAGTAGCTGTTTTTTAAGAATACTTATATACCTGTCCTGAGCAAATCTAGGGGTGAAGAAGCGCACAAACAACGCACTCCATAGTGCTTTAACCAATAAAGGTATATCAATTAAGATTAGACCAAAACGTGCCAAAGAAAATTCTCAAATATCAATGTGCACATATGGTGAGAAATTGAAAAATGTGAAAAACAATGCACACAAGTGGAAACTGGTTTATCTATGTGCTCACCAGACATAAAAGTGAATTCAGCATATAAAAGACATACACTCAATGCGTCAAAAGTATGGATCACACTGTTCCTCTCAAAAGGCTCTCAAGGAAGAAAATAGTGCCAGCCAAATACGGCATAAAACAATTCCTTTATTTGCTCAAAAACAAGGTTGGAATGAAGTCTCACAATAAAAACCAATAGCAAACGGATAGTGCTTAACAAAAGAAAAATAATGCTAAAATCAACCATAAAAATGGATTGAAAGGCATACATACATCTCAACTCTACGCGTTTCGCGATAGTCGCTTCATCAGGAGTTGTAATTCAGTCCTCTGATTGCCGTCTTTTAAGTCTCATTGTCGTCATAAACGGAAGTGACACACTTACACTTCACTTCCGGTACTTAACTAAGTGACACACTTACACTTCACTTCCGGTACTTAACTTCGGCTGTCCAATAAGCTCCAGGCTTTCCCAAAATGATGTCAATATGTATAGAGTCGCCATTTTTGTGGTAGGCATTGAATGTAGGAAGTGATGTATTAGCGCATCACTTGTAACCTGTACTTGGTAAATAATATAATAAAGATCTCAATCATTACCTCCTATTGTTGGAATGCTTCATGCGTTCCAAACACCGATCTCCTGGAATACAGGATCGCGATGTCATATCACTAAAATTTATTAATGGTATCGGAGCCCAAAAATGTATAAAACTATATGATATGTAACTTAACCACTCTAAGTCGGCAATCAAAGGGCAAGTAAACTATAAAGCATATTGCATAGCATTAGGATATAAAAGATTTACAAATCAAATACATAACATATAAAAACAATAAATGTATATTTTTTATTATAAAAAGTATATTCATAAAACGTTAAAAAGAAAAGGGAAATGTACATCTGATAAATTTGTGTTACCAGCATAATACATTACATTGAAAACATAATGCATTGAGACAAAAAACATAGTGCTTTAAATAAAAAACAATGAAGTAACCAATAAAGATGGAAAGAGACTATATATAGGATTTATTATCATCAAAGAATATTTAGACACATCCATAAACAAAATTGGTAAATGGATTCTGGCTATTGGTCTGAAATGATACATTTCTACAAGGCAAAGTTGTGTTGACTGGAATACGTGGGGGTGAATGAGTTTAAAAAGCTGATAGATCTAGACTAATGTTTAATCCTACTGGATTCGACGTATTGAGCTGGTGGATCCAGTAGGTTTCTCTTTGTCTCAGCCTCATTAGTTGATCTCCCCCCAAGATGTTGAAGCTAATTTGTTCTAGCACAAAAACTTTTGTCCCTGTTGGGTCCTGTCTATGTGTTTTTTTTATAATGGTCCGAGACTGAATGGGTATTAAGGCCTATATGGATATTTCTAATATGTTCATATATCCTCCTTTTCAGTGCTCTTTTTGTTCTACCTATGTACTTTTTTTCACATAGGCAAACCAATAAATAAACCACATAGAGCGCATAGATAAACCAGTTTCCACTTGTGTGCAGTGTTTTTCACATTTTTCAATTTCTCACCACATGTGCACATTGATATTTGAGAATTTTCTTTGGCACGTTTGGGTCTAATCATAATTGATATACCTTTATTGGTTAAAGCACTATGGAGTGCGTTGTTTGTGCGCTTCCTCACCCCTAGATTTGCTCTGGATACATCTACCTACACGGGAGTCAAGAGGAGGACTTCCAAGCGGGGAAGCAGCACACATCGCACACAATCGTTTTGGAGTTTTTGGACATTATTTGGACTATAGTTTGATACTTTGAGGTATTTTTAGCGCTGCATATACAGTCACTTTGTGAATTTATCTGTTATATACCTGTCCTGTATCTGTACATATACTGAAGAAGCATTTGCCATCCATGGGATCTCGCAGTATAGCTGTTATCTCATATTTGCAGGATTCAGTGCAAAGGAGTATCCCCAATTGTATATGATGTCATGCAATTTCAGGGTAATTATGACCTCTTTGAGTAAACATCTTTGCAGTATGGTTGAGTTTGCAATTTTCTGAAAGAGTGTGATTTCACCATCTTCCAGCATTACTGTTTTGATTAGTCTTGCTTTGGAAAAAATTTCCTCCTTAACAGACAAGTTGTGAAAGCAGCACAATATGTCATAGCGATCTATTTGTATGGGTTCACTTTTGTATTTATCTAGCAGTTGCATAAACATATCTAGAGAAATTTCAGGGATTTCTTCGGGGACTCCATTTATGCAAATGTTGCAGTGATGGATGCAATTTTCAGCATCCTCCTGCACCCCTTTTTATTAGGAATATTTGCCTTGCCCATTGGAAATGTAGTGTATTAGCTTGTGTTATCTGTACTTTACTAGATATATTTCCTTCTGCTGAAATAAGCTTGCCATGTAGAGAGGAGATTTCAGCTTTGAGTTCCTCTATGCCTTGATATTGGGCTTCTCTTAAATCTTTGCATAACTTTGTAAAGTCTTCTTTATGAGTTAAATTGAGTTAAATCTTTCAAGTATAACAAGAGATCTTCATGTGACATTTGTGTTTTATTTATTGCTGTGCTTACTGTGTGGATTACTGTCATTGGTTGTGTCTCTGTGAGTGAGTAAGCCATTTTGTCTGGTTCCCGCTACAGAGTTGTTGAATCCAATTTATCAGAAAAGGTTTTTATTCCCTTAGATTTATTTGTGCTGTACTGCTGGGGAGGTTGTATGCAAGCGCTAAGATGCTTTTTCTTCTTGTAATTTGGCATGGGAACACTCGATAACAGGATAACCAGTCTCCTCTGTTTGAAGCTTCTCTTAGGCATGTCTATTCACTGCTGCCATCAAGCCACACCCCCACAAACACATAATTAAATTACTTCCAAATATCAGTGCATGATCTCTTAGTGATCTATGTGTAAAGTTAGATTTATTTGACAGTTGTAACCTGACTTTTTAGTCAACCTATTTTGCCTCTTTCCAGGCTGGGCATTTTTCATGGACTATGTTCCAAGGAAGATGGGTTAAGAATATTAAAAATAGGTCTAGAATGAGGAACAATATTGGCCTTCATTGGGACAATTTTTAGCTGGAGCAATAAACCCTATATACATTATTTAATAAGTAACTTTTGGATCTTGGTTCCCTTTTAAACTCATTCGCTTTTGAATGTAAATAATATCTTTATCCCAAAAACATTTGTCAAGTAATTATTTTAAACAGATGTAGCTTGGTATTTAATAAACATTCAGTTTCTTTCTCTTTAGAATATATTATAAATGCCTTTCTTCTTCTCCTAAAATGCATTCATCAAAAGCTAAAACCTTTACATTCATTGAATTTTGGAAACAAATCTAAATGTTACAGAGCTGGAGAAATGAGGCCCTTGGCTGATGTTGAGTATTTAGTTACTAACTAGCAGGAAGAGGCAACAGGCACAGCCAGTGAATATTATTATATATACCCTTAGCAGTAAAGGATAAGCATATTTGTTGTCAGTCTATCCTAGCTGCAAGCTACATTATTATATGGCATATGCTTGTCCTTTTTGGGAGCTGTATGTGCAAATTAAATTACATTTCTAAAGGATACACGACAGGGAAGATTAGACCCTGGAGTGTACACGTGGTCATTATTTTTCCTTTGCCAAAAATGTCATTTTGGGTGTGCAATCACCCTCTAGGTTATCAGTTCTCTCCTGTGTCTTCTTGGCTTCTAAGAGATATAAAAGGAGAAAGTAAAGCAGACTAAGAAAATACAGTGAGTCCAGTTCCAGTGAGGTTTTGCTGGTAGCTGCTTCTGTTTAGAATTGAGGACTTATCTGTACTTCCGAAAAAAGATGAAAAAATAATATACTTTATTTAAATACCTCAGGGGCAAGTTCTTAAAACACATGTTTATTAAGAAAAAAAGCAATGTTGTTAAAAATTGTTTTAACTAAAAAAAATGAATTGACCACAGGAAACCAAAAAATTAGTTATTCTGAGGCTTCATTTTCAATAATTAATTTTACTTACACAAATTACATTTATTTCTGTTCAAGCTAAGTGTCAATTCTTTTTCAGACTTTACTTAAATTGATATTGACATTAGTAGGTTTTTTTCACCATTATAAAGATCTTTGAAAGTGACCTATGTAGTCAAGATTTTGTAATTTTTGTCAGTGGCTTCTGTGAGATAAAAAAAAAAAAATCATACTTGATTTCTGTTATGTGGATCTGGCCTGACAGTTTATTAGGTTGTCATCTACCTTTATTAGGGCATCTACCCTATGAATTCTGGCAAATGGTGCCCCAGGCTGTACCATTTTGGTCAGTTAAAAAGGATGAGCAGTGGTTTATAAAAGTAAATGTTTCCCTTTAAGAATGAGTATTTTATTAGCAGTCAGTTAAATGAGTGAAGTAAACCATAATTTATAACTATAATCTTTTGTATTTAAACATTTAAAGTCTTTAGTGACCAGATCTTCCCTTTTACAGTACTAAGAACACATGTAAAATAACAAGATTTGTAAGAAAGAAAATAGTTAAAAAAAGAGTAATTTGTGTACGCTATACAAAACATATGCTGTGTAGATTCTGAAAAGCCTTACCATAAACCATTGTAGTATGCTACTAATTCACAGTCTCCCATGCAGTATGGGTATATTGTAAGTATCCAAATTAAAGGCAATATTCTGGTAACACTAGTACTGCATACATGCCTACATCACCCTTAAAAGAGAAAGACAAATGAAATATTCAGTGTTCAAACCTGCATGTCTAAATAAAGTATCATACTATTGTAACACATTAGGCAGACTTCATAATTCTACCTCTTTAAATGTATTGTTCGCATGTATAGAGTAGTGTATGGTTTCCACTGCATCCCTTTTAAATCAAACACATACAAAATAAGTAACAACGTTTCATTCTGCAGCATGCATCTAAGCAGCCATGCGACATGCAAATAAACTTTGCATCAGCATTGCAGTATGCATTTTTTATATGTGTTCAATTTTAAAGGGATGAGGTGCGAACCCTAAACTATTCCATTCATGCCAACACTACCTTTAAAATAGGTAGACTACTATACTACTATATTATATTCAGACATTCAGGTTTGAACACAGAATATTAATTTGTTTTTCTCTTCAAAGGGTGATGTTGGCACATGTGCACTACTAGTATTGCCAAATCATTGGCTTTAATTTGGGTTCTTATAATATACACATACGCATAATATACACATACGCATGGAGGGCTGTAAATTAAAAGCACACTGCACTGGTTTAGAGTAACGAGCTTCCAAACTAAATAGATATACAGCATTTGTTTTGTATAGCTTATATTGATAACCCTTTTTATCATTTGCTTCTATACAACTCATTGCTTTTAAACTTGTTCTCAGTAAAAGGGAAGATCTATTCACTAAACTTTAAAGACTACAAATTTATAAATACAAATAATTGCATTAATAACAATAGTTTACTTTACCCCTTTAACTCTGACCACTAATAAAATGCTCAGTCTTCAAGGGTAGCATTTATTTTGATAAACCACTGCTCAACCCATCAGAGAAAAATTGTACAGCCTGGGACTCTATTTCCCAGAATTCAAAGGGTAAAAGCCTAACCTCCTCTAACAGCATAAAAACTGTCAGATCAAACCTACATGAATAAAATAAGGTACGTTTTGTTTAGCTCATAGAAGCCACTGATAAAATTTACAAAAACATGACTTATATGTAACTTTCAAAGATCTTTTAGAATAGCGAAAACCACCACAGGTGTCAGTATCACTTTAAAGCCACTACCTGAATGCTACTTTAACCAATGCTGACAATGAAAGGTTTATTTAAATGTAAAGAAGAAAGGTTTGGAACAAAAAAATGAAATAATTATAATACCACACATTCAAAACCAGACAGCTGCACAACATATAGAAAATTATATTTAAAATGAGCATCCCTCTTAAAGGAGAGCTATAGGCTCATTTTGTCAAAGGGAAGGTGGGAGGTACTAACTGATTGCACTTTTAAGCTCCAGTGCTGCCCCTGCTCTCTGTACTCCGCTGATCTCTTCCTCTCAGTTTTTGTGAATAGAGCAAATGCAGTAGTGTATTTCTGATGTAATACTGTACTGCACTGGAGCTTGAGACGGTTATTGGCTAAAATCTGAAATGTTGCATAAAGGTATGAATTTGCCAGGTAAAGACGATCACAATAGACTTTTACTGTCCAGGTTGTGACTTCACTATGGGAATATAGTCGCAACTTTAAAATTGTTGCAGTTGCAGATTTGCTATGGAAATCCACTATTTGAGAATTCGACAGGTGAATTCACACTTTAGCCAATAACCCCCTAAAAGTGCAATCAGTAAGTATCTCCTCCCTCTCCCTTGCCAAAACAAGTCTATAGTTATCCTTTAAGATTACATTTGTTACGGTAGGTTCTTTATGACATGTACAATACTAAGACTAGGGTTATTACAATATTATATTAACCTACACAGATCACAGGGAAGCATATTTACTGAGATCCACTGTACCAGGTGGTGGCATTGCCAATCACAACTTAACAATACTCTGGCCTGGCCACCTGTAGGGGCACCACTGAATTTTCCTGTCTGCTCAGGCAGGCTAACATAGGCAAAATATAGCAATGTTTACTTTGGAGAAGGGTTAAATAGGATACTACACCTGCAAGTTAATTTAATAATAATCTCAAAATAAAAAGTAAAAAATTCTGTTTATAAATCTACAGTCATGGCTAAAAGTTTTGACACAAATATCATATTTTCACATGATCTGCTGCCCTCTGGTTTTTATGTGTGTTTGTCAGATGTTTTTATCACATACAGAAATACAATTGCAATCATATTATGAGTAACAACAGCTTTTATTGACAGTTATGAGTTAATGGAGCAAGTCAATATTTGCAGTGTTGACCTTTCTTCTTCAGGACCTCTTCAATTCTCCCTGG
>WMED01019278.1:0-12471 GCA_019650415.1 Pipa parva | reverse complement strand
ATGTATTATGCATTTACAACACACATTAATTTTTATTAATCAGGCTGGACTGTTCCTTTATGGTATTTGGTTAAACCTGATTGATCTACACTATTTTGTATGCCCACATTTTAACAGGGATGTATGTAATGTTGGCTTCCCTTGTCATCTTGAATTAGTGAAATATTGATCAAGCCATTCACCTAAGGCGTAAATGGTATAGCCCAATTGTCTATATTCAATCAAATGAATTAGAAATTGATTTTAATCTATAGTGATGATATATAAAGTGTATTTATAAAAGGGCAAAGAATATAAGGAGTCAAATTCATTTCATGACCAGAGATTTCATTAACCCACTGGAGCATACTGCACTTGTTGGAACTTGTATTTTGATTGCAGTATATATTAGACTCACCGAGGAACATTTGTTATTATTATTTATTGTTATTAATTAAGGTGTTTTAATTGGCTCCATTGTGTATTTGTTGTGAAAAACTCCATGTTTTCCTAAGAGATCTGCCATTTTTTTTTCAGACAATCCAGATTATTAGTTTCTTCAATCAGAATAGATATGCACATCACTGCCATCTCTGCCAGTTTTCTATTAACTTAGTTTCTCTAGGAAAAGAATCGTGTTAGCATAAAATAAATGCCAACCGGATTACAATGATTTATGATACAAAGCTGCAGTTAGTGACCATGTTAACTGCAGTCATTTGCATACATGGGTGAAAATGGCTTCTGCAAAAATACTGATACAGAAGTTATTAAATATATGCAGCAAAAGAAAAAGACAGAAGGGGAAGATTAAAGGCAATGATGACCTGACAGAGACAGGATATGTTTTACTTGAAATATTTAGTAAAACATGTCGGCATTGATCTTTCTGCACAAATATTTTTATTTGTATTTATTATGAGCGAGAGTTGTTTTGCCTTTTTAGCAATAAAAAAAAAGACATAAATTCAGCTAATGGCCAAATCACTGTAAAAACAATTTTTAAAATCGCTCACTTGGCTTTCTTGATCAATCAACAACGGAATATGGTTTGATTTACACATTTAGCAAAATGTCACTCTCCAGCTAGTTGCAGTTGGACACCCCTGATAAAGAAAAAAACCTTGTTTTCTGTCTTCTACAAGAAAGAACCATTTTAATACATTTTCCATCATTGCGAAGGCTGACTTCTGCATGAAAGGAGAACTAAAGTTATAAGTAAAAGAGGCAACTAAAATGATACCTTCGTTTAAGCTGAAACATGGCAATGAGAGCCTGATCTGTGCTGCCATTGCTATGCACGGAATCAGACTTGACAGCGCTTGCACAGGTACAGGAACCACCGTGAAGCTCTACCCACTTATGCAAAGGAGTGTACATGTCATGACACTCATTGCGCTTCTTATTTTTTGGTAGTGAGAGGAGCGTCCTCATTGGGGGTACAATGAGCGCGATGACAGATACGCTCTTTTGCACCACCAGTTCAACAAGGTGGGCGGAGCTTCACACTGGCTCCTGTACCCTGCTAAGCACTGTGAAGTCTGCCTCCATGCTAGGCAATGACAGCGCAGTTCAAACTGTCATTGCCATGTTTCAGCTTAGACTAAGGTATCAATTTTGGTGCCTCCTTTTTTATTTCTAACTTTAGTTCTCCCTTTACGTTTGAAGGTTTCACAGATATCTGATATGATTTTGGTTTTTAATGTATCTCTTTTGTAACACCGTAATCTTTATAATAAGTAGCTGGAGAAATAGAGAAAATGACATTTCTTGTGTCATCGTTTGCGCAAGCTACCGTTGCAAGAATTCAATTTCAGTATTATTCTGGACAAAGACGGTTGCTTCATTCATCTACATTGTGCAATAATTCTACAAAATAGCAAAATATTAGTGGTGAAGGACCAAAAATAAATGCTGTGCTGCTTAGTGAAACTCTTACATGGACAGTTTCCCTGATTTTTATTTCACACTCAATTGATGTTAATTTTCCTAAATAGGCTGCAGAATCCCACTGTAATGTAACTAGTATTCATAAACTGTTTATTCACTTTCAATGTTCAGAAAGATCACTTCATATTCCCCAAGTATCAGTGTAATTCTCACTTGTTGTAAATATAGCAGTTGTTTTCTGCTCTAGGGGCTGTAGTCTGTGACTTTGACTTGTGAATTAAACTGACAACAGCCAAGAGATGCTGAAGAATATCAGGGAGTTCTAGATCATTATTCATTTCATAGTGTCAGATATCTGACCTTTCAATTGCAATGTGTTTATGCCTGCAGCCATTTGGTGCCCTGTGCTTCATTGTAACTTGACACGGTACTTGGACAACTGAATTTAACAATCCTGTTATTTTAGAATTTTGTGATTTATTTATTCATTAAATTTTGCTCAAAATATATATTTTTTTTATTAACTCGCCATTTATTGCACAAAATGGAAAAGAAAATCTGTCCGACCATTTTTTTTTTTAAGCTGACCAGCTGTTGGAAGCAATATGCACAAGCACTCAGTCTAGCTGTTTTATTAGATTGACCAGTTTCTGGGAAAAAAAGAATTGCTAATCACCTGCACACATAAAAACAATTATTGCTTGTATTTAATACAGCTTTTATATACATTTGCATTATAGCAAGAGATACGGTAATATTACCTTATTTTGGCCAGATTATGTAAGTGTTTTATCTATGGACCCTCATATTGTTCCATTCCTAGTCTAATCAGTGTGAGGAGATTAGTTTGACAGTAGAGCTTTTTGGACAGATTTCAAATTGCACCACTCTGGATTCAGCGGAAACATTCTTTCATTTAACTGAAACAGAACAGTAACTCCAACACAAATTACACTGAAATACAGTCTGAACAAAATCCACTAACATCACCAACAGAGTCCCCAGGGTTGCTTTTTCCTACTCTCAGGAAATGTCTCTAATAAAACATAAGATGTATCGGGGCAATCCTATTTCCTCGTAAAACAGCTTCCATACTATCTAAAGCTCTGCAGCTCACAGATTCGTTCCTCATTACATGACCCTTATTTAGATCTCAGGTAGCTTCTGGGCCTCTTAAAGATTTATTGTCAGGCTGTAAACATTGATTTCTATATTTCATTAAAAAAATAAGCTGTGTCTCTGAGTAAGTCTGCCAGTATGCTATTGGCTTCGACGGCAAACACCTTAAAATGAGACTGACCTATTTTTTTCTGATTTTAAAATGCAGCTCAGTTTACAACAAACAAGGCGAGGAGGTTATGCGTTATATAGAGCGGTGGCACTATGAGAACAGCAGGAAATGCCAGAAGTTGTCATTTAGCAGAGCTGCAGTTTGTGCTTGCAGCATGCAGGAAATGGGGAATATGAAAACCCTGGGAAAAAGCTTGCTCCATTAACTTATTAAACACTCCTTTTCATTAAAATGTGTTTCTGCTTTGTATATATGCTTTTCAGCATGGGGTCTTCCATAAGGCTAGCTATTACGGATAGTGTTAGGAGGAGACAGCATTGGTAATATGTGAGCGTACGAGGTAGAATATAATGCCTGTCAAGTACTTTACCCTAACACCACACTGTGTAGTGCGATTAAAATCATTCAGGCCATGCTCACTTATCCCTCTAGTAGGAACGTACAAAATTGAAGGTTGGCTTTTCAAATCACAGGTTTTTGTGATCTGGTTGACAAAAACCTTCTTCAAGATGGCCTGGCATGTGTCATTTCAGCAAAAAAAAAACTTTGGTAGGTGTTTATCTCGTCTATACTTACGTGCTCCCGTTTGCAGGCATACACGTGGTATGAAGTTGGTTACAAGAAAGGACACTTTGCATCAGTGTGGCAGCGCTCTTTGTACAATGTCAAAGGACTGAAAGCTCAGCCATGGTGGACTGCAAAGGAAACTGGTTACACTGAACTAATAAAGGTAAAATATTTCTTATATAATTGGATACATTGTCTTTTTATTCATTAATTTTTGAAGAGCTTGAAATATATCCTCCATATTTTAGTTGGGTTAATATACACTCTTGGCCTTCTTAATTACAGGTCACATTGAGCTTTGCTTTTGTATGTATATGTGTAATTTTATTTATAAAGTGCCACAAATGTACGCAGCGCTGTACAATTCACAATACAAATATAGTACAGATATAGGAAAAGTGCATTATACAATACAAGTAAAATATCACAAGGATGTAACACTTTTAGTGACAGGTTGTGGTTGACACAAGAGGTTGGAGGTCCCTGCCCTGTAGAGCTTACAATCTAGGTGGGAGGAATACATTGCAAACACAGACTGAGGGGCAATAATTTTAATAACAATGTGATGAAACATTGGTCAATAAATACGATGCATAACAAAAGGAGTAAATGGTATTTTCTCCAGTGTTCTATATTTTGAACTGAGCCAAACAGAAAATACCATATTTCTCACTTGGTGATAGTGTCAGAATATACATTTATTTTGGGCTTAAGGATCCAGAAGCTAAGGATAATTTGAATTATGTCATTCCTTTCTATGTGTGAATTTTCCTAGGACAGGGGTCGGCAAACTTTTTTTCTGAGGGAGCCATTTCACTCCCTCCTCCGGCGACGATAACAATCTTCTGAGCCGCCGGAGGAGGGAGGCGTGGCATCTCCCGAACCCATGACCACCGACAGCCAATCAGAAGAGCCGTCGGTGGTCGTGGGCGGGGTTTCGACGGCCGTGGGCGGGGCTTCGACGGCCGTGGGCGGGGCTTCGGCAGTGCGGCCCGAGCCACGACAAGGCTGCTAAAGAGCCGCATGTGGCTCGCGAGCCGCACTTTGCCGACCACTGTCCTAGGAAAACGACAAGATGGATGACTGTGCCGATTAAAAAAAACTAACTCTGCCTTTTACTTTAAATGTTTCATCCCAATGTATTCCAGTTAATATTATCAATTCTACTACCAGTATTTTTTAGCACTAAACCTTCTTTCTCAGATAGTGGAATGTTGGGTAATCTTATAAGCAGATGTCAAAGTGTGCCATTCATAGGATTGTATGTTACACATCTGCCATTGGAGGTTCAGTTATTTGTGTGTTATAATTAATGTATAATGTCAGCCGGCAAAATACTAATGTTTGGACTGAAGTAATTTTGGTCATGTCCCAGAATGCTCCTACTTTCTGCAGGTAAATGGTAATACAACCCTTTTAATTGTCGTGGGGAAGTTGCTTATAATTTCCACCCCTTGGTAGCAGCCATCTCAGTTAATTCTAGCTGAGATGAGTCACTTGGATGAGTAGTGAAATATGCTCAAAAAAACACAAGAAGTCCAGTTGGTTTTATTCTATAGCCTGCAGGAATGAAACTCTTCATTTTTCTTGTTTATTAGGAAAACACTGAGCTTCCTTTCTATAAACCTGGCCAAAACCCAGTACTATAGTTAGTTTAGAATTTAGATAGTGATAGTTTGCACATATACAAGTTTATATATTAACCTGCCTGATTGCTGTTGCCTGCTTTACACCATAGCAGCCTTAATCACATTGGGCAACGCAGGTGCCAGTGTATCCCTTGCATGTATTTCTCTATATAAATATATTATTTGTCTTAAAATGGTGTGAAACTCACAATAGAGACAGCAACTGTTACGGTGTGTGAACAATCATGTGTCTGTGAGTCATATAACATTATTTCTTTTCTGACCTGAAGGTGCGTTCATACATATTGTATTAGTATCTGCACATGCCCTCAAGCTCCTCCATAACTGTCACTTTTTACATCTTTCAGCCTTTACATGAGCATGCATGCCATCAGTGATTTACTCACACATGACATGACAAATGGCTCAAATTAAAGAAGTTTACAATTAAAGGGGAAGTCCAACTTTAGGAGTTTCCATTTTATTCTTTCTCGTTCTACACAATTTATGTTGCCACCAACTTAATAGATTAGGTCGACCACATTGTACTCGACCATAAGTAATAACATGATCTATAGCTTTATTTTTATAAGTATTCCATAATGTATTCTAACTAAGCTTGCAAACAAAACACAATTGATGTTTGCAGTTTCCATAATTTAAATCCAGTAACAGACCCATCCATTGTACATTGCAAGTAAAAGGGTTCCAAGTACTTTATTTAGTGCTATATATAGATTTTCTGTAAAATTTGCTTACATTTTTATTTACAATACATTAAAGTTTTTAAAATTTACATTTGGTGTGGCATACTTACTGATGTTTCCTGATCTAAGCTGTGTGTTTGTGTTTATACAAAATATATGGAGTCTTCTATATTTCCCACTAGTTGTGTTTTGTGTCCTGACTTAATTATACACAAGTAAGTTCATCTTTGTAGTTAAAAACTAATCATCCCAGATGTTTGCAAAGGGGAGATCTTCAAAACATAACCTTTAAGTTGTCACTTTATATATACATTATATGTATATTATACATTGTGTAGTAAAAAGGTAAAGAATTTACTTTTGTTAGCCTTTGTCTGACATGTTTGATATTTATCTAGAGTAAATACATGTACTATCATCTGCTGGTATTTATTCCATTATAGATTCTTTTTAGTGTCACCTGCTTTAGTAAGATAGTCTAGGTTGTACACAGTATGTGACAGTGGAAAATTCAAACCGAACAAACTTTTAAATCCTAACAGGAGATGTAGGATGTGTGGAGGTACAGCACCCTCAGGTAAGCCTAGGTAGGGGTCTTATTGAATAAAGGGAAAATATTTGCGTATTACTATGAATTCCCATTTGATTGCCATTTTCCCATATTTTTAGATGTGGTGTAAAGCATCTATTTCTTCAAAAGTGACAATGGCGACTGTAACTAAATTAGTATACAACTAAACTTGAACTAGGGACTAAGGGGGTAATTCAGCAAGCAGCGAAGTGAGCTATGATGCGTTCGGCTCACTTTGCAAATGGGAGTATGCGCATGCTGATGTCCGCGCGCAGGACATCAGCATGTGCATACTACCATTTGTGAAGTGAGCCGAACGCATCATAGCTCACTATGCTGAATTACCCCCTAAGTTGCAAAAGAAAAAGGTGCACTATTCACTTGTATACAGTTAATGGGATTTGGTGAGGATGACGTCACTGTACTTCACTAGGAGAATTCGCATCACTCAAATGCATGACTTCGCATCCTACTTCTTTTCAACTGACAGCCACACTGTGCATGCAAGTTGTCCATAACCGTCCACTTGTTCAACAAATTCATCCGCTGCTTTATAAATAAGGAGAAGAGAATTCATGACTCTTTTAGCAATGTGACTCGAATTGTAGCAAAGTGAATTCAGACTAAGAGTCGATAAAGCCCTGAAAGGATTTGATATCTCTGGCTGAGAAGCCTGTGTTGACCCTAATTACTAGTAACTTAGTCATGACATCTTACGGTATAGTTGCAGTAATAGGCAGAAGGGTTAGTTTAGGTGACTGGTGCCTACCCAACAGGAGTTTAGAGAAGCCGAAGGTCCACATCAGTGAACATCCTGCCCTCAACTGGGTTACCCTGTATCTGGGTTAACATTTTCACTAAAGAATTATTTCCGAATAGGATTTCTACTCAAATATTGCATTCCCTCTGAGGCCTTCTCTACTTACTGATCTGTATATATATCCTTGTTTAAGTGTTGTATATGTGAGCATTACATTATGTAATGAAAGTTTCATACATAGTACTATAAAGTAAATACCTGGTGCAACATATTTTATTTTCCTGGGGTGGGGGACTTATGGGGCCCCTAAGATCACGATACATACATGCACAAACATATTCACAGTGTAGTATCAGTAAAATGTAAGTGATCATGGATGTGACATTATGGGGTTTGAAATCCATATTTACGGGGTTTTAGTACAGCATTATAATCTTGTTTTTCTTGACTGCTTATTTATAATGTATAAGTCTTATATTTACAAATTGATTTTGCACAGATGTATGACATTTCTATTTGTGCCTGTTATTTTGCATTATTTGAACAGGCTGGTTATCATACAACAGTTCACTTCTAGTAACTTGAAATCCCTCTGATACAGCATGATTTATTATAATAAAAACTCAATTTTGCAGTAATCATTTTTTCTTATTACAAATATAATACATCAGAGGAAAAATACAATAAAATATTGAGCCATGTCAGGGCTACAGCAATACGTGACTGTTAAACACAATCGGATAATAAGTTTTTACTCTCTGAGGGAGCAGCATTAAATTTGCATTTTATTAGTAATCCGCTTCTGATGTCACTAGCTGTTGGCAATAAAAGACATCTCAACTGTAGACCCTGTGAATTTTTAATGGTGTGAATACAGTGAGAGAGTCATTTAAGAATTAGGCACATCGCAAGAACTTATGCAAATTCATTCCTTTTTCTTAGAGTGTAATAATTTTAAGCAGAAGTTAATTTGTTCTCCAGGGCTAGGCATTTTGCTGCTGAGGTTTTTAAAATGCAAAGGGACTAAGGGGGGTAATTGAGCATAGTCTGAACTAACCCTCCGATCCTTCGCCTCTGTTCGTGTGGACATCAGTGAACGCTTTAAAGGGATTTCAGTCTTGCGAGGCGACTCGAGTTAAGCCTCACCGAGACTGGAATCCCTTTAAAGCGTTCGCTGATGTCCGCGCGCAGCACATCTGCGAGCGCATAACACTCTGTGCAAACAGAGGCAAAGGATCGGAGGGTAAGTTCGGACTATGCTGAATTTACCCCCTAATAGCCAGCCTAAAAACATGTCACTTGCCCTATAATTATGTTAAATAATTATAATTTATGTCAAATATTGAATTGTCAATATTACAGAATATTTGAATTGCGTTTTTGTCAGAGCTTTGTATCAAAGCTGGCAAAAAGTGGGGTAATTTAAGGACAAATTTTTTTGTTTTGCTGTTTTTTTGTTTCTGTTTTTGTCAAAAATATACAGTCATTTTTTTCCCACTTGCTAAATGTGACCTTATGGGGGATATTTACTGAAGTCTAAACCTTTTTTCATTTAGTCAGTTCAGTAGAAATAGCTTATTTTAACTAATATCATTATCTGTTCTGATTATAAAGTTGGTACGGAGCTTTCACAAGAAGCTAGTTATCATGGTGCAATTCTAACTGCATTACTATACATTACATTTTTTATTCAGATCATATTCAATATGGTTTTAATATTTCCTGTTTTTTAATAAATTATATTTGGATTTTCATTTGAAGGTTTTAGAAACAAATTGGAAATTAATTCGTGATGAAGGACTTGCCGTAATGGACAAAGTCAAAGGACTTTTTGTTCCTGAAGATGAGAACCTCAGAGAGAAGGGTGACTGGAGTCAGTATACTTTGTGGCAACAAGGTACTGCTATTTTATGTCAGTTGTGTGTTACAAATGTATTGCTTGTTCATAGTGGTTTTCATTCTAATGTGACATTTATGTCTAGAAAGTAGTATGTTTACAACCTAGTATTTGTATCAATACGCTGCGTTGCTATTATATGTACCTTTTCAAATTTCATCCCATGTTGCAATGCAATCTCCCCAGTTGCCCTGTGCTATAATATAATTCCCCCAGTTTCTCAGTGTTACAATGCAGTATTGCCTGTGTTGCAGTGAAAATTGGCCTATGGACATTTTTTCATTTGATACTTGCCAATACTATATTACTTTTCTGAAAGAAGCTTTGACTTTTCCCAGTCGTTCCATGCGCAGCTTGTCTGCAAAATCTTACAAAAGTCAAAACATGCAGATGTGTGTTAAAAGCCATATGAGTCACACAGTGTATCAGAAACAAGACTTTAGCACTTAGTACAGTCAGCTTTAATTACTGGCCCTACATTAGTGCAGACAGCTTCAGTAGTAAAATGCGTATTTACAAACCTAATGGTGCGTTTTATGTTTTTATTTTACTTGTTTTCTATGTGTATTGAGTTTTTACTGCCATTTTATTTTAAATGGCAAGTAAATAAAACTAAATTGTTTTATTCTTCACTATTCATTATGCAATACTTAAAGTGTTTCTAAAGTATTAGTACTTTCTTCTTGCTGTCAAGTCACTTTTTGAAACTATACAAAGCCAAGAGTGGCTTAAATTCACCGGGTTTTGCCATAGCAACTTTTTTCTAAGAAATCAAAATTAGAGAAACGTGTGTTTTTACACCTTTATAAATATCGCCTATTATTTTCTTAAATGGTTTACATTTCCAGGGCGTAAAAATGAGAAGGCATGTTCAGCAGCTCCCAGGACATGTGAATTATTAGAAAGGTTTCCTGAGTCAACCGGATGCCGCAGAGGACAGGTATAGTCAAGTCCTAGTTTTAAAGGGAAAGGAAATACTTGGAATGTGCAAGGGTGTATCAATCATTTTTTAAGACTTGCATGTAACAATATTTAGCCAGGACCCGAACTCTTCCATGCTTCTCTCCCATTGATGATGTACATTTTGCCAGACAACCATCACCCCAAGGTTAGGTCAGCGTTTACCAGTTGACCATAGTGTACACATGCACACAAGAGGATGAACACAAGGAAGTTTTTTTACTAAGAATATATATCAGTGGTATATACTGTATATATATATATATATGTATATATATATATATATATATGTATATGTATATATGTATGTATATATATATATATATATACACTGTATATATATGTGTGTATATATATATATATATATATATATATATAAATGAATAACTACATAGAAGAATAAAGATAATGTAAGCTTTATTAACAGCAGAGATTGCAGGTTCAGTAGTTCAGACAACTGATTTTAATTTAGCGTCTTTGTGGGATTTTTACCTGCTATCCTCTTGGGTGTCTCCTTTATGTCATTTTGTGCATTGCAGTGGCTCATCTGCATAGAGTTTGTAAAGTTTGGTCAGCTAAATTGACCATAGGAAGATTAGATTGTAAGCTCCATGGGTCAGGGACTGAAGTGAATGATGAATCTCTGTAAAGTGCTATATAATATATCAGCGCTATATAAATAAATTACAATACAATGCAGTGTTGGGCAGTTTGCCACCCAAGTCCTTTTTGTGGTACCTACCAATTCCTATTACACTACCTTACCCTGGTTCTAGATACTCTCTATTGCTGTATTGCCTGAGACTAATATGACCCCCTTAACCCTGTGAGAACCGAATATCTTTCCCTAGCCTCACCCGGGCTGCAAAAGGGTGACAAAGTTACCAGCCATGGGTGTAATACACACACATAACTGAGCTGAAGAGGCAGAAACTAGTGTAGTATACTACGCGTGGTAATGTTTATGTATATGTGTGTTTATATTCAGCAGGTGACATTCACCCTCAATGTATTCTAAATGGCAATAGAGATTAAAAAAATAGTTATGGTCAATAAATGAAAAGACCTTTGGTGAATTTGTGGTCTTTTTAATTTTTTTAAATTTAAAAATAATTTCTTCTTTTCTAAGTAAATTTAACCCCATCAATAAACAGTCACAGGGTAACACAGTTCTCAGCATCCAGCAGTATGCTTATGTTTGGGTACGCTGGTCTACAGTTCAGCAAGGAGAGCCTCAGGTCAGTAGTTACAGCTGGAAGTCCCAAGCATCCAGAAAGGTTTTCTTTTTTTCCTCTTTTTTTTTTTATAGCATATTATGGACCATAATAATGTGGTAATAAAAAAAAAATGACTGATGTTGGTGGCCCAAAGTCTGTAAAACAAGAAATGTTATTTCCTTTGACTTATCTCTTGGGGGCAAGGAAGATAGGGGCCAGCTGTAAGTTTCATTTTATTATATGTAGTATCATCTGCAGTATGCAGTCATTCTTTTGAACAAACCGACTTGCTTTTATGCTATTCAAGTTTAAAGATGTGTAACAGGGGAATTGTATGCATTCTTCATAAACTTCAAGAGGAAAATCAACAGACCTTCCTGATAACCCCAAAGCAATGCACAAAATGGTTGAGAATATAGAGATGCCTCGTTTGTACCGAGAGCAAAGTAAGAACAAAGCTTTATATTGACCAAAAGCTCTTCTCTTCTCACTCAGGCAGCAGGGAAAGAAAAATACAATTCAGCTTAGAAATCTTGCACAGTTGGGGCTCTAAATGAAATTCTTTCTACTTAGCTTTTCCAAAGACCAACTACATATTTTAGTAAATCTATTGTGGAAGGAACATGTGCCCCAGTCTGTTTGTATTTATTTTTCCATGGACAGTAGTGTATGAAGGCATTATTTACTGTGCAAGCAGAATATAACTTCAATTTATTATATGAGTCGAACATGTAAAAATATACTTCATACAGCAAAGGAGAAATAAAGCAGATCATAAATTGCACTGTACAAGAAAAACAAGATTGAAAATCACCTTGAGGGACCTAACCCCGCATGGCACCGGGCCATGAAAGCAAAATGCCGGGTCGCGAGAGTGCGTATTTTTCTTTCTTCAATGGGTTTTCATGACTGAATTCTAGTAATGGACTTTGCACACGGCACCTCTCATGAATATTCATGAGGCGGCTACTTCATGACGCAACATGCATTGTACGCCTTAAAAC
>WMED01019277.1:0-12471 GCA_019650415.1 Pipa parva | reverse complement strand
TTTTTAAGTAGTGGAACTTGCACTATTGGTGACTGACTAAATACTTTTTTCCCCACTGTAGAAAGCTACTAAAATGATTACTATGCTGTTAAAGAGATATATAGGTGACTCTATCCACTAACAGAGGTTGATTATCAATTGGTTCAGCTGTGCACTGCAGCCTGCAGACTGTGTCCAATCCATTGACTCCTGTAGTGTGCGCAGTAATCTCTACAATTTCTTTATACCCCTTTTATCTAACTTATCTATAATTAATACACCAGACACCAGAGAGATGGGTATAAAAAGGCCACAGCTTTTATTAACCAATAACTTTTAAACTTGAAACATTACCAATTTGATGCCTGCTACACACTCTTTATATCTATGACATATAAACCACGGCTACCCCCCATACCACCATTCCTTGACCTCCAAGGAAGGGGCAAGTGTTTGCAGGGTAACCACACACCCCAGCTTGGGCCCATGCCCATGTAGTGCCCACTATGCACCCCTCATCTCACCCCTTGAGATGTCATTATCCTGCAGGCATCTTCCTTACTCCGCCAAGCTGTGAAAATTCCATTGTTCCTTCCTTATAATTCCGGATTTCCATCTCACAGATGCTCCATTTCATGCCTTTTTCCTTTGCCAGCTTCTTATCACCTCTTTCCAATTTTTTGGTGGGAGGGAGGGTGGGATGTCCTGCTTTTTTGCTTACACTGTCCCATAAACCTTCCTATCCTCCCCTCATATATTCCTACCCTATTTCCTCCCAACTCTGCTTCGATTGGCTAACTCAGTAGTCAATCACCCCCTTCTTAAACTTGTTGCTCCGGGTGTATCTTATACCGGTATTAATCATCTATTTTAGCAATGAGAGTATGAAATGTGTTTTGATTCTAAATTAATGAGAGTAAAACAGTAAATGTATGTTAAGATTCTTCATTTGGATTTGAAAAGCCATCATTTCTTTTTTCTTTTACATTAATGGCATTTATTAGCTATGTCTGCAAACACAGAGGGTTATGAAGAACCCAATCTATTTAAATCTCTTCAGCAAGCTTCTTTGACATTATGCTGATTGCCAAGGAAGAATGTATCATACAGATTTCTTATGCCAACTCCTTAAATAGGATATAAAAATATGTTGGTTATTTCATAATTTATTTTAGAATATGTGAAACCTTTAGCAGTGTCCCACCACCTTCATTTTCACTGCCCCCAAATATCCAGAGCAGTACCGTAACTTCCATGCACCTGGTTTTAAAAATTAGATGAATGTCATTAAAGAACATAACTGCTTGATTTCCCTGTAGATATATTCATAGAGTATGGCTAGTGGCCTATGACAGAATAGATTTATTTAACTGAAATATAAACAGGTATATTGGTAATCAAACTGGAGAACCAGGCTAAAATGTGAATGTAAAGCGGGTGTGTTCTAACATTCAAATCAACGAATGCTTACAGCATGGCAAGCAAGAGTGAACATAGCAAAGACCTGGAACCACAATATGGGTTTTAGGATCTCTGTGCAGAAGAAACCTCAAACCAAAAACTGAGAGGGAGCCCTGCTATCAGCTTTTGACTCACAGTAATCCTAAGAAGCATTTGCACTTGGCAGAAAAGCTGCCTCCATAAATCTACACCAAGAAGAATAATGAAGAAGAATAATGAGTTCGGGAACACATGGTAAGGCCTCCACAGAACCCTGATATCCGTGAATTCTATTATAGGCAGAAGAAGGCAAGACGGTTAAAGTGTGCAGAACAACTGTAGCAAGTTCTACAATATTGCTGGAACAACCTGGCAGCCAATTTAACCCCCCCCCCCGTGAGACAAAGTGAGTAGCCAGGTGCAGATTCTGCAGGGCTGGCTGTGGGAGTAGCAGTCACAGCAGAGTGCCCAGGACCCTTAGACATTCGGAGCAGTCCTAGCTACGATCGATGTGACCTTATGTTAAATCCTGCTTTGAGAAATAATGCAGATTATTTTTTTTTGACAAAGGATGTTTGTTCTAAATATTATTCTTTAATGTTTATTTTTGAGTATAGAGGTTTTTTTTTTTAATGTTTTGACATTATACCATATCCATGGGAAGGCAGTAGAACAGGTGGACAGCTTCAAATTCCATGGTGTCCATTTATTAAACAACCTATCTTGGTCCCTTGACTGTTCTAGGACTGTTAAAAAAGCCCACCAACGCCTCTATTTCCTAAGTCGTCTAAACAAAAACCAAGTAATCACGAGGATACTGGTAGACTTCTACCGATGCACCATTGAGAGTATCCTCACATACTGCTTAACAGCTTGGTATGGAAATTGCAGTATCAAAGATCGTTAAGCACTTCATAAGGTTGTCAAAACAGCCCAACAAATTATTGGCACACAACTGTCTCCTATAGAGGACATTTTTCGCAAGCTCTGTGTGCACAGATCTCAGAGCATTGTCCTGGACATTTCTCACCCTTATAATGATTTGTTCCGTCTCCTACGAGCAGGTTTAGAAAAAGCTTCTTCCCTGAAGCAGTTGTCACCATAAACTCATCCTTAACCCCCCAAGTAAATGATCCTGTGTATATCGTATTTTACACTTTACTAAGTGAGGTGCGGAGTGTTCGCCTCACTTCGGACTGACTGATCTGCGCTCGCTGATGTCCTGCAACGCGGACATCAGCGAGCGCATTAAAGGGATTCCAGTCTTGGCGAGAGCAAAAGAGTTGCCTTGCCGAGACTGGAATCCCTTTAATGCGCTCGCTGATATCCGCATTGCAGGACATCAGCGAGCACAGATCAGTCAGTCCGAAGTGAGATGAACACTCCGCACCTTACTTCAGACTATAGTGAATTTGGCTCTCAGTGACAATAAATTGAATCTTATCTTAAATTGAATCTTATCTTATTTTGATAAGCCTCCTCTGATGTGTAAATAGGTGCCTTGTAAGGCTAGGTTCACATGAGCGTATGATGCGCAGCACATTATATGCTAGTGTGAAGAAAAAAAGAAAAATACTGAGCGTATTTGATGCGCAGCACATTATATGCTAGTGTGAAGAAAAAAAGAAAAATACTGAGCGTATTTTCTCTATTGTACTTTTACCAGTGACAGTGTGAACACTCCCTCAGCATTCGCATCACTTCCTGTGTGTCTCATTTTGGGCACAGCGTATATACGCTGGCCAAAATGCAACACACAGCATTCAGGACCCAGCGTATGCACATCATATGCTGGCGTGTCTGGAACTAGGTAAGTACCATCTGCTTTAATTGAGATATATATATATAAAATATATCAATTTTATTCATTTAATTTTACACAATAGCATAGGAAGGAAGGCAATATGAGTGGTGTTAAACACTTATGGGGATATTAACTAAAGCCAAAAAAGCTTTTTCGACCAGTTAATGCAGGAGAAACAGAATATTTTTTTCAATAATGCTGTTTTTACAAAGATGTCCAAAGCAAATTTTATCACCCAAAAGTATCTGCCTGCTTTAGGCTGGGAGAAAATCCATTATCCCCTATGGAGTTGGTCCTGTCACTTAACAACAGTTGAAAAAGATTTCCCCCTCAGAAAATGATTTTGATATCTCGCAGAAAGGATAGGTGGACCTGATCTAAAAACCCTACATAGCGTGTCCCCTGGTCCATACTTATCGATAAGGATTTATTTAGATAGGAAAACCTTTATAACAATCTGTTTATAAATCGGGGCAATCGAAAAGTATAGGAAAAAGATTAACAGCAAAAGAGGGTGAAACTAATTGAAAAGCAACAGCATGGCTGATTATTGAAGGTGTGGCTTAATAAGTTGATTTTCAAGTTTACCAGTAACTATTTTTTTTATTTTTTTTTGGTTTACCAAAATGCCTGTAAAACCATAATTTTATTTTTATTTTATTTTTTTTTTTGGAGTGAGAAAGTTTCTGTTCCAGACAATCTTTGGAATGGGGAAAAAAAAGTGAAAGTGCAGTGTAGGAAAGAAAGAGTTGTGAGTTAGAAATACATACTGAAAGCATGTAATAATGAATGCATCCTGAATAATACAGTCCATTAGCCTTGTAAAACTTGCTACATTAAGCGCTAGTATTGATAAAGAATCTACTGGCTTCTGAGTGAAACATCGTAGCATTTACGAATCCGGTATTCTAAGGATAAATCTTTGAATAGGTTGATGGAAAATGTTTCTTTTATTTAGCGAGTATTAGGAGAAAATAGGGTACTTTCCTATTTTAAATGACTAAAGTGTTTCTACACATTTCCACAATGTTATAAAATAATTGTAGGTTTATGTAAAATATTTAGTGCATAATCTCAGGAGATTGCGGGGTGTGGGATATAGTTTCTCTAATATTGTCAATTATTTTAAAAGCATTCTCGTAACAGCACTGGCAATGAAGAATCTCTTATAATTAAAGGTGAATGAAATCTTCAGGAAGATATAGGGTTATTCACTAAGGTGTGAATTCGACTGTCAAAGTCTCAAACAGCGAATTCCCATGGTAAATTCCCAACAAATTTTTCAAGTTAAGATTGTGACAATTTTCCCATAATAAAATTGCGCTGCGACAATATTCTCATTATAAAGATGCGACTGTGACAGTTGCAGCCTTTTGCGACTGTCTTAATTTGGCAAATTGTCACCTCTACCCAACAATTCGGACTTTAGTGAATAAACCCTAAAGGCTGAAAATAGTGTACCTTATGTATAAGGTTTGTTTCACCAGCCCAACGCCAGTGAAATCTAAATGCTCATGCTCACACTGTTCTACAAAATAGAATAAAAAAGCTTTAGCTAAGAATACTGTGTTGTGGAGCATTATTTGATCATCCTTGATTCTAAATCAGCGGTTCTCAATCTGTGGGTCACACGACCGACTCATGGGGGTCGAGAACCGCTGTGGCACCCGGAAGCGGCCGCAGGACCCTCCTTATAAGGATTCCTGTGGGGTGACGTCGGCCGAAAACTTCACCACGTGACGCGCGTACGTGATGACGTTTGGCCCGAACGTCGCCATGCAGTGCGCGGTGACGTCGGCGCCGGGGGTCACGGCCAGAAAAAGGTTGAGAACTGCTGTTCTAGATGATCAGAAATGTTGTTTTGTTTTTTTTTAAATATTTTTATTTGACTCTTTAGCTTCATTTATGATGTTTTACATTATTTGCAATTGAGTCACTTAAACATTTGTAATGAATAAAATAAATAAAAATTGTTTGAACATGTTAATAATTGGTCTTTTTGTTGGGGAAAGGAGTATTTCAGGAGTAATATATTTGGAGGAAAAAAAAAAAAAAAGGGGGTTTCCTAGTGTAAAAGTTGGGGAGTGGTAGGGCAGGGACATGGGGATTGATATGCTTGCTCTGCTAGTTTCTTGTTTGTCATTGCCTTGGGTTTCGGAGTCTCTATTCTGCGATGGTTTTATCGCTGAGGTACCACAATGTCCAGTTTATTATTGACTATCTTTCGCTGTTATGTGCTAATGCCGCTGCTTCTTCAGAATTTGCGTTGGTATCTACTTTGATCACTTGCTGTATTGTTGGGATTCTAGTGGTTTTCCAATTGAGTAGTAAAAGTATTCTCCCTGCTTTCAGTAGGTGTTGTAGAGTCGCATTCAGAGGATTACTGTAGTCTGAATTATGGATGCCCAATAGTATGAGTTGTGGCTTTAGGTGTATATTGATATCAGTTATTTTATGGTACACCCTTAATACTGTGTTCCAGAAACATTTGACCTGTGGACAATCATACAGTATATGTTTAAGTGTGCCAAGTCCTCTACCTTTTCGCCAGCACAGTGGTGATGTTGTTGGATGGATTTTATTTAATCTTGTAGGAGTGTACCAGTGTTGAAGGATTTTGGTATATGTTTCTATATGGTTGTAACATTTGGTAGTTTTAGTTAGTCTTTTATAAGCTTTTCCCCATTCTTCAGTTGATATTGTTACTGCTAATATTTTTTCCAATGATGGTCAAAAATTTTTATATGCAGAGTTTTCATATTCATAAATTCCCAACGTTGAAGGGCTGGTTATTAATGTGCTTTGATGCACGCTATGGTTTTCTATCTGTCTATGCAGTGTATAACTCGGCTGTCCTGTCAGACTTGCATCATGGGTATTATACAGATATTAATATGAAAAGGATGTTACCAGATCATGCTTTTATCAATGAAAAACTATCAAATAAACAGGCTTTATAGCTAATAAGTAATGTAATTAATTACATAACACATGGTTAAGGCAGATAACTGCTCCATCACCACACATGATATGCAGACTAGACCATTACTTTAATGAGGTATGCAATGCACCCTGCAGTGCATGAAAAATGTAGATACATAGCTGCAATATGACTCTCAAGTGCACCCAATTAAAGGGATGATATGGTTAGCTTATATTTAGGTAGTGTAGGGATTTACTCACTTTGCTGTGGTAGTCCTGTTCAATAATGAACTGCAAGCAGGTTCTTTTCCGAAGTTTTTGTCTTTTATTTACAGAAAAAGGTAACAGAAATTCAAGCTGAACTTGGCAAAACAAAAACAGAAAACAAATAACATCCGCTGTTCAAAAGTTTTTCCACAAACACTTAATTTTTCCCTTTTCACAAATCTCACAACTTGAGTTTCAGTGGTCTTTCCTGTCTGACCACACTTCAGCACACTCCAGTCACACACTGAGAGAGAGACTCTTTCTTTCTAGCTAAGCTTGTGTATATATATCTACTGCACACAGGTGTAGTATATTTAGGAAAACCTGGGATGGAATGTAGGAGTGACCTTCCCACCCAAAACTCTTCAGCCACTCCTAAACTCTGGACCTAAATTCCAGTCTGAATAACTTCACTGACAGTTAACCCTGTCAGTTACGAACATACCCAGAGTTTATGCCACTGCTGACTAAAGTCTCCATGGCATATACACTCCATCCAGCACTTTCCCAAAAGACCTGCTTACAGTAGGTATTTTTTAAAGTGGTGAGATGGAACTTTTATTTAAACTTGGTGAGTTCATTCTGCAGTTTAGGATTTAAGCTGGTCTAATTTATTACCTGTAAAACATACTGTATATTTCAAAATTACCATTTAATGAAGGAAACTAAAGATGAATAGAGCATTGAGCTGTTTTAAATCTATATAGCCATGTACAGGGTATATTTTATAGCTTTTCAAAGCTAATGTTGGTGTGTATGTGGTATGCAGATGGACTGATTATAATGCAGATAAGAGGGACATTTAGGAAACATTGCACTTTCAATGCCAAACATCTTAAAACTCTTCAGGCTGATAATAAATTAGTTCAGCTGTGCACATCAGGCTGCAAAGTATCCAGTGTAATATGTAAATAATACATTTATTAATAATCTCTTTACACGGAGGATAATAAAGGTATTTGGTTCTAAAGTCCAGTGGTGTGTGTGCGTATGTGTGTTTTTTTTTTTTTTATTTTGTTTTTTTTTTTTTGCTTGAGTATGAGACCCATTTTAGGCATTTGTTCTTTAATAATTCTGTGAAGAATTATACATGAAAGTCTAGTCTCTATTGTAGATGTCATGGCTGTTAGATAAGCAGATCGTATGATGACATTTTAGTAATCCATCAGATTTAAATTGAACATTCCTCATTGTGGGTGGTCCTAGAAAACATTGAAAGGAACAGATGGATAAAGGTAATTTTAAATACATCATGGGACATTACTTATGCAGGTAAACGACTCATGCTAATATATATTTTAGGGCTCATTATTTCTGAAAGATATCACCATTTATTTAGGCGCTGATGGGAATTATGATTTATCCCCATAGACAGACTAAGAGAATTATTTTTGATCTGAAAATGGTTTCACATGGTTAAATTCTGAATGAAAATATGGAGATTAAATAGAATGCTAACAGACTCTGAGCTATGAAAATTACATTAAGATATATAAATGTAATGTAACGACCTTCAGATTCATTCTCCTGTAACCACTATAGAAATCTGTTATAAAAGTAGAGTTGTCAACCAAGTACTGAAACTCTGACCTCCTAGAACAACAAACCATTAAAATATACAGACTCCATGTAGCTTTCACAAAGGACACTTTTATTAATCACCTAGCCTTAACTTTACATTTTGTACACATGTAGCATAATCCATTATCTTTTATAGAGGAAGAAAATAAAGTGTATCCTTCCCAGGCATTACCTGCGCGCACACAACATTTAGTAGGTTACTGACTAAAGTTCGAATTGTCTCATAAAAGTGTGAATTCACCACTTCCCCATATTGGGTATTCAGTAAACTCTGTGATATGGTGAGTTTTTCAGCTAACGATGGCTGCATACTACACGATGGACTGCTACTGTCACGACTTTACTATGGGAATATTGTTGTGGTCATGGATTTGCTGTAGCAATCTGCTGTTTAGTCAATAGAAGAATAGAGAATCAGGGTGTAGCCACCCAAAGTGATGAGAATTCACTTCCACAGTTAAATTCTCACTTTAATCAATAACTCCCTTAACCTGGTCAGTAGCCATACTGTTAATAACTCTATTTCCACTGGATTAGCTCTTGGTGCAGCTTATTCTAGCTGGTAGTTACCACAGTCCTTACATTCCTGAGACCACACTTAATGGAAAAAAATATATATATACATTCTATTTCTATTAATTATTAGGGCAATATGTATGCCATTGATTAGAAAGCCATTGCTACTTCTCTGTCATCCAGTCTATCCACGTCCCTGGCCTTGCTACTTCCTATAACACCATTGTATCTACTACTATTGACTCATTTGCTCTCATGCAGCCTAAACCGATTTGTTTTAATAATCCTCACCCCTGGCTGAATGCAGAAACATTAGATCCTGCACGCATTGTGCAGAACGTATGTGGAGGAAATCCCATTCCCAGGCAGACTTTCTGCATTATAGGTTTTTGTTCTCGTGCTTTAACTCCTCTCTCTCCCTATCCAAACAATCCTATTACAGAACCCTCATAAACCAGAATAAATCAAACCCCCTGTCATCTGTTCTCAACTTTCAACAGCCTTCTTTATTCCTCGCCCTCAGGCATGTTAATCCCTCCCCTCCCCCCACACACACTCCCCTCAAGATTTTGCCGATTTCTTTAGAAATTGATAATATCTGCAACCAGATTGCTGTTCCTCCTAACAACACAGACCTTATTCTACTTACATCCCCATCTGAGTTTCTGTATTCTTTTTCTCCTGCTACCCAGTCTGAAGTCTCTTTCTCTCCTTCTCTCCTTCTTTTCTCTCTTTCACACACATCTGGAATTCTATACTCCTTTATCTTCACCAGGAACATTCTCTCTGCACTTTTAAAACCAAACTAAAATCCTACATTTCAGAGCGCTAGCACTGATATTTATCCCTGATTTTTATGTACATATTTTATTTAATCCTTAATTTAGTCATTTATGCTTAATATTTTTGTATATACTTGTGTTTCAACACATTGTTACAGCTCTTATTACCTTTTCTATCTGTAAGTCTGTATGTAATGTAAGTCTTCCATTTAGACTACAAGCTCTACAGGGACCTCAAACCTCTTGTGTCAACCACAACCTGGCACTTAAAGTGATATATCCTTGTGATATTATACTTGTAATGCACTTTTCCCATGTCTGTATTATATTTGTATTGCTGAATTGTACAGCGCTGCATGAATTTCTGGAGCTTTATAAATAAAATTATACATACATACTATTCTTCTCCTTTAAATCAATGCGACAAACTGAACTAGTAGGGACACTTATGGCAATGCTTCCTGGAAAATATATGCAAATTACATTCTTCAGAAATAAAGCCTATGTATGATTTGCCATAGAAGTGAATAAAACCTTTTGTTTCCATGACTTAAAGAATAAGTAACACCCCCCCCCCCCAAAAAAAAAAGTAACACCCCTGAATGTAAAAATGCATGTATGAGTGGTTCTATGCCTTCCTCTTTCTCTTTACTGATTGGATACTGTTTGTGATATACAGGCCCATACCTTTGTTGTGGACACTCTTTGTGCCAATGATCTGGGCTTCCACAAGTAAAACATGTACAATCATTACCATTGTATCCCCAATGGGTATGGGGACTTTGTCTAGGACCGGAATATCCTCTACCCCGGCCCCCAGGACGACCACCCCTGCCTCTGTTACATCCCCTGAAACCGCCCCTGTAATTCCCTTGGTAATTTATGGGTGTAATATTTGTGTTTGCATTGCCTTTTGGATTACCAAAATATCCTGCAGCATCTCTACTTTGTACAAGCGAGCTAAAATCTTCTACGATCTTTTACCCCCAGTCCGGTATCTGCTGTCTCAATTGTAAGCCAATGGATTCATTACAACATGTGATGAATGTTTGTATGCACAGTTTACTCATCTCCCCCTTAGTAGCCATTCCCGCTTCCTGTCTCCACACATCTAAAAATCTTTTTAGAAAATCAGTCACACTCTCTCCCTTCTTTTGTTTGCTAGCTAAAGCGGCAGACAAATTGGTCTTAGTTTTAAACACTCTGTTTAATTCCTGAGCTATCTGCTTCCACATGACCTCAATTCTCATTGGATAACTGAGTTCATAATTTTGCAATTTAGTACCTTGGAGGTTAAATATATATACGTATATATATATACAGTATGTATATGTGTGTGTGTGTGTGTGTGTGTGTATGTATGTATGTATGTATGTATGTATGTATATATATATATATATATATATATATATATATATATATAATAGGGACAAGTTTCCAATCCCATTCTATACCTTCCCCCACGATCCTGTCCAGGAACACCTTAATATCCTTCTGGGTAAAATTTCTACCCTTTATGGCCCTTTTTAAGTACTCTAGGGTCCCTTGTGGTGTTGTGCTGGGAGAGGAACAGTGTTTAACTATGTGGTCAAGGTCTCGTAAATCGAGAGTGGTCTTCACCAACATATCACCCACTGTCATAAAAGGGTATTCTGTTGTGGGGGTAACTTGAACATCAGTCCCCGAGGCAATGTTCCCTGGGATTGATGGGGAAACCTCCTCCGGATCTGGGGATTGGTCTCTGCACTCTCCCTTACTTCTATAGGGTCCTTCTCTTTCTTTCCTCTCCTTCCCCTTTTACTGAGAGGGACTGTCCGACTCCTAAGAACTCTAGAATTTGGGTCGATGGAGGTGTATTCACCCTCATCTGTTTCTGATTGGTTCATTTCATCTAGATCTTCTTTTAATCTAGTCATCTCCTCTTTTTGTCTTTTTATGGCTGCAGTTATAGCTGCCTCTAATGCCCCTGTAGGATACAAAGGTAGTCTCTTTGGTGTCGCTAGTTAACATGAGATATGGGGGTTGTGCCGAAGGTGGTGGGGAGGTGGTGGTGGACATGGCATTACTGGCCCCTTTGGGGCACAAGGTTCTAGGGACAGGGTTTTTGGTTTTACCGAACCCTCCTTGAGATGTTTCTCTTTATATTCCCTTTTATCTACTTTGGGTTTTTCTGTAAATTTACCTTTCCTGGGGTACCACTCTGAAGCAACCTCTAACCATTTCTTACCACAACTTCTCATGTGATTCTTATTCCACTTGGGGTCTCCTACATAATATGGAAAGTCTTCATGATCACCTAGACACAACCCCTTAATCATATCCATGTGAAATGGGTCATTAGAGCCATCCCGCGGGAACGGGTTGATACTCCCGAGGCATTCTGTCCACCCAGCCAAATTGTCAACAAATGGATCAACATAAAAATCTCCAACCAATCTGCAAACATATGCTTTACAAGTTTCCCCAATCTCGGGAACTTTACTTTCATGCCATCCCATGATAAGAGAGTCTCGATCACCTTCGAGAGGGAGAAAATGTGCACAGGGACTAGTTATGGGAGTTCCACTCACCTTCATACTATCTCGATAACTACAGTGAACAATGACAATGACGATATAACAACAAATTATCTTATACTCTAAAATCCAATAATACAAATACACTTAGTCAGATACGGGAACACAACACTGGGCACTTATGTGCACAATTAACCATACAACAATATATATTACCACAATATATATGCCACCGGTGTTTTATCACTTAGCCTAAACCAATAGGCAGACTAACCCAATAGTCACTTTATTCACTAGGCTAAACCAATAGCCACTTTATTATTTATGAGCGAGAGGTACTTAGAGCATCGCAGTAGGTAAGACAGACAAAATATAAATCACTCACTTAAGGCGATGCCCGCATTCTCCACCAAGAAAACTGTTATGTCACCTTGATCCTAGTACCTTCACCTTACTTAACCTTAACCCGTCCCAGTGTTGGGCTTACCAATGTCTGACCTTGGTTGACCAGGAGAGCTGTATGAACTGCAAATGAAGGACACAGACAAGAGCGTAATCATACATAGAACTCTACTTTATTGAAGCATGGGGCGAGGGTCACCAATTTGTGAACAAATGCGTAGGCAAATTGTCGAACAGTTCAAGAACAACTTTTCTCAACGAG
>WMED01019273.1:0-12473 GCA_019650415.1 Pipa parva | reverse complement strand
AATAATACATGACTTTATAGGCTGAGTTTTTTAGGAGCTGGAAAAGCAGCCCCTGCTCCCTCTAATGATCATCACAGTGAATGGGTTTAGTTTTCAGCCTTTTGGCTAAGATCTAATTTAGAGTTGGGCTTACCTAATTACTTCCATAGAGAGATAATTAGGTTTAAAGCCATAACCAAGCCTTGCACTTTTGCTGGTGATGGTTGCAGGGACATTCAGTAGGATGTCCCTGAGTGCGGCGGACAGCTGTAATGACAGAATATTCACACAAAGCTACACAATTATCTTTTCTCAGAAGCCTAGTCCCTTCATGTGATTTTGTTCTGGTGCAGTGACTGCCTAAGAAGTTTAAGACTGAAGCATGGTCTGTTGCTAAGGAATGCTTTTCACTGTAAGTGGGTTTACAGCTGGGGGTTATACCTAATTACTTCCATAGGGAAATAATTGGGTTCTAAATTGTAGCTGCACTGTTGCTGGCTATGGTTTAAATAGTCATAATCGCTCAACACTACTCATAAATTGATGCACCCTAATACTTTGATATAATACACACTTCTCATTTTTGTTACTTTTCAGCTTGCTCTGGATCACAGAGGACATAGTTATCTAATTCTTTAAGTGGGCACAAAAATCACGCCTGCATGCACTGCATTCTGGGTGCAGTGGATTTAGTTAATTCTTTATGTGCGCATAGATACTGGGCAGTGTGGGTTGCATTCTGGCTAAGTGGATGCAGCCTGATTTTTTTTAGAGGTGAGCTGATAATTCTATTTACACAGCATATTTCTGGATTATAAGAACCTTGCTGCTTTCTTTGAATCACAGAGGATTTAGTTAATTCTTTATGTGGGCACAGAAATTTGACCTGTATGGGCTGCATTTTGGGTAAGTGGAAGCAGCCTAATGTTTTTTCAATGCAACCTGAATGTTTCATTTACACTGCATATTTCTGCATTACTCAAACCTTGCAGCTTGCTCTGGAGGATATGTATTTAACTAATTCCTTATGTGTGCATAAAAATACAGAAGGCTCAGGGCTGCATGGGCTGCATGAGAGATAAGTAGATGCAGCATGGTAATTTTATATTCAATCCTGATCATTTTATTTACTCAACATATATCTAGAACTTTGCAGCTTGATTTCAATTACAGAGGTTACAGTTAATTCTTTATATAGGTGCATGGAATTTGAGGGGTTTCAAGTCTATATGGTGGGTAGTTGGATGTAGCTTGATAATTTTATAGGCAACCTAATAATTTTATTTATTCTCCATAATTCTAGAACGCTGAATTTTATTTACATGACATGTTTATGAAATTTTCCAGTTGCATTTGAGATAAAGGATAACTATCTCATCTGTCCAGCATTTGCACAAATATTCACAGTTTTGGGTCTGTGTGGATTGGGTAGATGTACCCAGATGTTCTTCAGCGTACATATCCAGAAACAAGAAAGCTCTACAAGACCCCACCTTGCTGCCAGATTTTTTGGCTTAGCTGGAGGCTGCCAGTACAGGAACCAGTGTGATGGGGTTGGCTCCTCCCCCAAAGGTTGAATCCTATTGCTAGCATGGGTGGACAGATGGGGATGGAGTCCAGTCCTGGTGGTGATTTACAGACCTGGTTTCCAAGTTCCAAGGTGTGAAAAAATCAGCGCACAATGGTATTCCTAGTCAGCTCTGGCTGAGAGGAGGAGCCTGACACAGTGATCCTGCCCCACTGCAGCCACTCCAAGTACAGACAACTGACCATGGCCCAGGCAAACACTCTCAAGGTGCAACAGCCTACGAACCTTCCTCAGGTCTGCAGCCTACCCATCCAGGTCTGATGAATGCTTTGTAAAGCGGTATAATTATGTTCTCGCCATGCGCATCTATGCCTCTTGTGATGCACATCATGATCCTATTTGCTTTGGCAGCTGCCGCTTGGCACTGGTTGGTATAGTTAAGTTTATTGTCAACTAAAACTCCTAAATCCTTTTCCACATTTGTTTTGCCCAGTATTTTACCATTTAGAAAATAATCTAGACATGCATTTCTGCTTCCCATATGCATAACCTTACATTTATCAGTGTTAAACCACATTTGCCACTTTCCTGCCCAAGTTTCCAGCGTATCTAGATCCATCTGTAATAAAGTACTCTCCTCCTTTGTATTAACTACTTTACAAAGTTTAGTATCATCTACAAAAATTTAAATTTTACTATGTAATCCCTCAGCAAGGTCATTTATAAATATACTGAAGAGAAAATGACCCAAAACTCACCCATGGGGTACACAACTACTAACAGTAACCCACTGTGAGTATGTACCATTTATAACCACCCTCTGTTTCCTACCACTGAGCCAGTTACTAACCCACTTACACACATTTTCCCCCAGTCCAAGCATCCTCATTTTATGTACCAGCCTTTTATGTGGCACAGTATCAAATGCTTTAGAAAAATCAAGGTACTGTATATGACATCCAGTGACTCCACCCAGTCCAGACTATAACTGACCTCCTCAAAGAAGCTAATCAGATTTATTTGGCAGGATTGATCCTTCATAAACCCATGCTGATATGGAGTTACACATTTTTTCATGTTACATGTTAAGATACTCCAGGATAGCATCACTTAGAAAGTCTTCAAACATTTTACCCACAATAGAAGTTAGACTTACAAGTTTATAGTTTTATGCCTCATACTTTGCAACTCACCAGTCCTTTGGAACAGTCACTGTTATAGAATTGAATACTAAATATTAAAAATAACGGTCTTTTAAGACAGTGTAGTACTTTGTCCTGGGTTATACAGGCAACATTTAAGGGAGTATTTAGATACTTTATCTCTCTCTCTCCATTTCACCTGGCATTTCATTTTCCTCTGTGAACAAAGTGGAGAAAAGCTTATTTAATAAAATTGCTTTAATCTTAACTGCCTCTACCATGATCCCCTTCATTATTTTTTAAGGGACCAGTACTATCAGTTTTAATCTTTTTAATATTTATGTACCCTATTTTTCACTCCATAAGATGCACCTAGGGTTTTAAGAAGGAAAATAAGTAAAAAAATATAACAAATGGTGTGTTAAAATATTTAATAAAATATATCATAATAATAATAATTGTATAATAATATTAACAATGTACACTTAATAGAAACTGTTATGGGAGACACTATTAGGGTTATACTGTTATTGGAGGACACTTTGTTTCCTGATTGAGATGAGCAGCACAGCCTGCTCCATCTGCCACTATTCTCTCTGCCTGTGCTCCCACTGTCTTCACTGCACCTGCTCTCCTTCCCCTGTGCTAGTAGCACCTGAATTCATGGTGAATAAAGCCGACAAGAGCCGAAGGCGCTGAAGGAGCACTACTTAACTGGTAATAAGAGTCTATAGAAGTGCTGACTGTAGGTGGCTCACTGGCAGTATCATCCCTGGCCCTATTGGCACCCTAGGCAACCCCCCACCCGGCGCCCCCCCCTGTCCCATGCCGCTCCCCTGCCACGTGACCCCCACTCACCTCCAACACCACTGTTGCTAGTAAAATAAAAAAATGCACGCAGGCACCCCCTGGACACCCTGGGCCCCTAGCATCTGCCTATGAGGCCTAATGGGAGAGCCGTTCCTGCTCACTGGTACACGAGCAAGAGGAAGGTACGTACTCTGAAAGCTGCCTAATCCAAAATGCCTTACAATGACAAGGTGTACAAGTACACATGTATACAGCCACCCCTCCCTACTTGTGCCCTGCAGCAGCTAACAAACTGAACATTTGCTCCCTAAGATGCCTGGGCATTTTCTTTAGTGGGGGGAAGTGAATCTTATGAAGTGAAAATACAGTAATTGAAGAACATCTTTGGTTTTATTTTACTCTCTTGGAAAATGGGTTTATTAAATATATAACGATATCTAGTAGGGAGATATTTAAAAAGGTGAAAAGTGAAAAACTTCTACGATTTGGTAAAGACAGTGAAATATCAACAATATATCAATTTCACTGTTTTTTCCAATTTATAACACCATTCGTTCTATTTTTTTGCCAAAAAGTGTTTACCTGATCTAGGCTGGTGAAAAGCCATTATTCCTTATGGAGTAGGTCTGGTCATTTTGCCACAGTAGTATGAATTTTTGGGCAAAATTTATTAAACTCATAAAAACTTGTTTTCGCTTTTCTGAGTTTAATAATTTGGCAAACACCTGAAAGTTTCTTACGGTAAGTATCACAAAATTTGTTTCGATTGATACTTTACCAAGAGAAACTTTTTTCATTGAATATATCCATGGAAAGGGTAACCATACTTTACATTAGTTTAATATGGCTACCATAGAAATATTCATTGGAAAAAATTTCTCTTGGTAAGTATCGATCAAAACAAATCTCACAATACTTACATGAGAAACTTCCGGGTATTCGCCTGATTAAACTCAAAAAAGCCGAAGCAAGATTTTCCAAGTTTAAGAAATTTCACCCTTAAACATTTAAATTGTCAAAAAAGGCTGCTGTTATCTGTATGTAGGGGAACCACACTAAAAACAGTAAAAAGTATGCCAATTTCAATAGATCAATATTTATCTACTGTATATTGAGCTTTTCCATTATTGTTGATTTTTTTATCAGGCCTCTGCAAACAAAAACATTATCATTGAAAAGCACCAAAACAAACTGGAAAGACTGAAACGACCTTTATAAATTTCCTCCTACAGTATTAATTCACCAAGGAGTGAAGTCGACTGTCGAATTCACAAACAGCGGATTCCTATAGCAAATCCACTACAATTTCCCCATTGTAAAGCCACAACAATTTTTTAAAGTTAAGATTGTGACAATTTTCCCACAATAAAGTCGCGACTGCAACAATATTCTCATTATGAAGATGCGACTGCAACAGTAGCAGTCTATTGTGACTGTCTTTATCTGGCGAATTCGCACTTATACGCAACAATTCGGACTTTAGTGAATAACCCCCTGAATGTAAAATGCATATGTGTTTATTTATATATATATATATATACTGTATATATGTAAAACATTTGCAAATCAAACTTTATTTATTTCACAAGTTTATTTTGGTGGATGATAAACTATAGGCCCTTAATGACTAAATGACTAAAGTGTGAATTTACCTGTTTTCACCTTGCTACAATTAGAGTCGCATTGCCAAAATAGACGCAAATTCACTTCTCATTATTAACTAAGCAGTGATTAGACTTGCAATTATTCGGACTTTAGTCAATGAGGCTCTATGAGTGGAATTATTTTAATAATACCTTGTACAAGTTTTTTATAAATTTGTGCATTATTGAAAAAAACTATTTTGGTTACAAACAGACATAGCACAGCATAAATTTGTATTCTATGCATATTAATTTTGAGGGTTTTGTGTCCAATTAATTATATGATTGTAATAGTTATAGATTTTGTGGCTTGTAACAATTAGCATTATTTGTGTCACTCTAATCCCAGTGTGATTTCTATCCACAATATCTTACCATTATTACCATTCCCCTCATTGATATTCTCCCTTATTGCAGGTCTTTAAAATACTTTCCTTAAAATACAACTCCCTCCTTTTTATCTATTCCATTGGACTATAATAAAATACAGTAGAATTTAGCTCATTAAGAAAAAACAAATAGTAGCCTACTAATTAGTTACAAGTAAAAAAAAATAAAGATAGCAGCTTCTAGTTCGAAGAGGAATCACAATCCTTTATCCAATTCTCTACCAACATAAATGTAGTAATATTTGGCCAATAAATCATATTTTACAAAGTAATTGCATTTGCAGTACTGTAATAAAAGGTACAACATTTGTAAAGCCTTGCATCTTTGAAATAGACAATATATATGCACACGACTTGCCAACTTTTTACTCATCTCTTAATAAAATTCAGGTTCAGTTGTTTGAAGGCATCTTTCTTCCATAAATCTATGTTGACTACTATTTCTGATACTGTTCCTAAAACAAATTCTTGAATGTAATCCCACAATAAACCATTACATTTATTTTCAGCTATTGATGACAGACTTACAGATCTATATATGGTTTCCAGAGACAGACCTGGAAACACAGACCAAACTGAATTGATCAGAATTTAAAGAATCTGTTTTACAAACACAGAAAATAATAATAGTAATACCATTGCTTGGAGTGCAGAGAAATATGTAAAGAATGTTAAATGGAACCTATTTCATGTCCCATTCTTATTAGTTTATGAGTAATGGCAAGACGTAATACTAAATCTAGTTTAGACTAGTCTCAGTTTAGGCTAAAAGGGTTATTCAAAGTGTGAATTCACCAGGAATAGTGAATTCATATCCCTTTGAGTTGCTATGGTCTGAGATGCAAATGTACTACTCCTAATTCACTAAAGAGTCAATTTCCTTGTTAAGAAAGTATATGGAAACGGACACTATACAACAGTTGTTGAACATAAAAGCAGGAAACCAGCAAGCGGTAGTGCGCTACCAGGTGATTTTATTTACTGCATGACAGACATTACATGTTTCGGGCCTAGCCCTTTTTCAAATTCCAACGGGCTGCATCGAATCTAGTTTTTTAATCCAAAAATTTTCTCGTTGATTCAATGTTTTCTTAATGTCCCCTCCTCAACGGGAACATTTTTGGATTAAAAAACTAGATTTGATGCAGCCCGTTGGAATGAATGACAAGTGGAGTCTCAAGCCGTTCTTATGAAAACATATAGAATGTATAATTAAAAAATGTTTTTCTCCCTTTTTTCCTAGATTCTGATATTTATACCCTATTTAAAACATGCTGAAGAGAGATATTTGAATTCCACCCAGAGTGGTAAAGTATCAAAGTGTAGATTGTAATATACTGTAAGTATTAATACTTTATGGGCAGATTAGATATTATAATTTAATAAGTATAATGTATGTCATACCATGTTTCCAAGTCACCCTTTTTTTGTTTTTGTTTTTAGGTAGGCAATTTTCTGCAGTTCCTAAAAGGTTGAATATGAACTGTATATAAGTGGTGAGGCCACTATGCAATCACCATCAATGTATATGCTGTAAAATTCACTAAACCACACCACCACTGTGGAATGTTAACAATGGAGGGGGCGGAGTGAACTGACCTTTTTAAAACCACAAAATTTCTGGTAGCACTGACATTTGAAAAAGGGCTAGGCCCGAAACATGTAATGTCTCTCATGCAGTAAATAAAATCACCTGGTAGCACACTACCGCTTGCTGGTTTCCTGCTTTTATGTTCATCTACTGAATTCTGGTGCTATAGATGGAAGCACCAAGGGACCAGCCCTCCTATAAAAGGATTATTGGATTGCTGTTCCAAGAGGAAGAATCCTGAAATACTGTGACTATACAACAGTTGATCAGGTGTAGTCAGTCGAACAGTAGAGGGACGTACAGTAATAATTCACTACGCCTTTTTCACTAAACAGTGGATTTACTTGGTGAAGAAGCAAACTTTGTTGAATGCTAAATAATAGTGAAGACTGATTATAAGAATGGACACTGTCACCTATTTGTCACATTTTGCTCACCACTATTGTCACCATATTAAAGTCGCCTACATTACAACATATTATTTTCATCCCTTCCTTTGTGACATTATTCCTAGTTCATGATGTCAGTTGATCTCTGTATTTTCTTTCGTAGCACAAAAATGGTTTACACTGCATTAGTAAAGTTGAATAGTAAGAAAGACGAGTACTGTAGTATTATATGATACTTTATATGGACTAACAGTTAATTGTACAAGACAAGCTTTCGAGAGAAGTTCTCCCTTCTTCAGGTCAAAGCAAGTACTAAAGGATACACAGTTTGTAACAAAATTAAAAGTATGTGAGGCAGTAAGAGACAAAGTAAACAGTTAGAAGGGCAAGTGTGAAAGTCGTAAATAACAGCTGATATAGGACAGTGGGGTAGACGGACAGTCTAGTGGGGAGGGGGCACAGTGTGATACTGAGGAGGGGGCACAGTGTGATACTGAGGAGGAGGATGGAGGAGGAAGGAAAACAATTAATTTTAAAGCATATGAACTAGACAACCTTGGTGTAAGTTTATCATCTGTTCCAGCCTGATCAGCCTAATGTGGCACATCCACAGCCAAATATAGCAGTAGGTAGTTAGCTGTACTGTAGAACACTGTAGTCCACTAATCAGCTTGGTAGCCTAAACTTTTTTGAATTCCTCCATGTCTACTTTGTCCTTTTTTAAAGATAGATGTTGAATATTACATTGCCCCAGGTACAGTATAATATAATGTAAGGTCTTTACCTCTGATGTACTCCGGTTCCCTTTTGTTTTAAGAGGTACATTTAACAGATATCACACAAACATAGCATACCTTGGGGTTTGGACTACCACATTTTACTGGTGAAAGATAGGTTAATCCATTGTACATACCTTAAATTGATGGAAGCCATAGGCACTTATTTAATCATAAAATAAAATCAGTATTAACAAGTTATTACATGCAGCATTTATTAATAAGAATGGGATCTAACACAACAGTTATAGTAGTTTCCTGCAATGCACCTGTCAGTGATCTCAGCAGTAGAGAATTTAAAGTAGCCCAATAAGTGAGGGCCTTGATGGATATTCTAATTTTGAATGCTTTACACTACCACCACCATCTTCCTGTTGGATGGGTAAGCAAGCTGCTGAGAGCCAATGAATCATCTTTAAAGTTTCTGATTCAGTTATAACACCTTTGCAATCATTCATTTTTACATTACACATCAAACAATATTTTTTTTTGGGGGGGGGGGGTTATTATTACCCAACATATCTTCTCATTTTTGCAGCCTCTTTGATTTAGTCATTACTTTGTATTTATTCCCACATGGACTCACTTTTGCCACTTCCATTATGGAAATCCTCCCTTAGGGCAGATCTTAAGAAAGTTTTAAAATGACACACAAATCAAAGAACAGTCTGGAAGGGGTTGAAGAAACAGCCACATTTGAAGAAGAACCTCTGTCTGCTAACTCAAGGCACCCAGTGAGATGTAGTTCTTCATGGTTCTATAGCAACTGATGCAAAAAAACATTAAAGGCAACCATTATAATATTTCAGTTTACATAAGATACTTTTTTAATTTTTATAAAAATGAATCATATGCACCTGATGTACTCTAGTGATACATATGTTTTGAAACAAGTATTTTTTTACAAGCTGAAAGTAGGGAGGGAATGCAGTTGTGCTTAATAATGCTAGAAATTAAGGCACACAGTTTTATTGCACCTGTCTACTGATAAAAGACTGCAACCATGAGCACTGTGCAATGAAGGAAAGAGAGGGTAAATGTGCAGGAGGCATGAGGGTGGCTTTGCTCTTTGCCAAGAATGCCACCCTCTGATAAAAGGAGCTGCTGAATGGGAACACTGTTTTCAGGACGCTGTACCAGTACAAGTTGCAGCTGTAAGAAGGACCAGCAAGAACTTCAGGTGGGTAACAAGCCATGAGCTGGAAGCCAGGGAGATTTGTCTAGATTTTGGAGAGAAAGCAATTTAACCCAAGGCATAAAAATATCATAGTCTGGAAAACCAAGTCACAGATTAAATTGGGTGAATTCTAATAAGCCAATGTCGGACTTTTCAAATTTATCCCGAGTAGATCTCATCTGTTTGATCAGTAAAAAAAAAAACAAAAAAAAATCGATCGATTTTTACTGATTGAAACTTTTTTATCGAGTTTTTTGATGGAAAGTTAGGCATACTAGTAATGTGAAGTATGGCTACCTTTTCATTGAAAAATCCAATTGAAGAACTTGATCGAAAAGTTTCAGTCAGTAAAAGTTGATCGAAAAATGTTGATAACGATCAAACAGCTGAGATCTACTCGGAATAAACTCGAAAAGACCGACACTAAATAAATAACAAACTTCTCCCTCAAGAGATTAAACTGAAACAGCACTGCTAGATCACCTAATAGACTGATCTGAAAGCGACAAAAAGTCCATTTAGATTTTAAGCAGGAGGGAGAAGGGACTGCCTAGTATCCCACTCTGTGCCTAACATGTTATTTTAAATAACTGTTCTAACCTTTTTTGAAGCACTCCAGAGATTTTACTAGAGACATTATGGAAGGATAGTGGACCCTTTTTGTAGGTAAAGAACAAACATTTTTTTCTATTCAAAGAGTCCCTGTGTGTCTTTTGTGTCGTTCTTAAAATGAATAACTTATAATAATATTTCTTATTAGGGCCAGTTATATATTTCTATAACACAATTTTCTCCCTTTTTTCAAGGCTAAATAAGCTTAATTCTTTTAGTCACCCCTCATAACTGAGTTCCTGCATTCTCCTTATAATGTTGTTGCTCTTCATTGAACCTATTCTGGCTCTGGAACACAAAATTGGACTGTATATGGCCCTAATCCAAGCCATGGTAGCCCTTTTTATAGTTGCTGTGGATAGTAAAGAGCCAAGAATAAGGTTTCTTTGGCAGTCGCTGCTCAAACTATATGACTGATTGGCATCATATTGGGATCGAATACATTTTTACTTTTTAAACATTTACCTGAAAGCAAAGGGTGTTTGAAACCTTAACTTGTATCATATTTTTTTGTTTTTACTTAGAAAGAAAAAAAAAGGACTGTATATTCAAGGTGAGGGCTTACCAGTGCCTATATATTGTATAGTGGCAAAATTATATCCTTTTCAATAGAATCAGTTACTTGACAATTATGGTCTTAGTTTTATTCCCTAAGTTATATGATGCTCAGGGCTTGATTTCCCTATAGACATAAAAGGCCCATGGCTATGGGCAGTTCAGTCAGGAGGGTGTCTTACTCTTAGTCAGGGACATAGGAAGGGGGAATCATGGGAACTCATTCTTATTAAGAAGTACTTTTAATAGTGAAATGTTGATTCTGACAGTGATGTGAAATTGTAAGTCACATAGCACTCCAGTTCACTGTATAATTTACTCTGTTTATTATTTCAAATTTATAATGCATGCAATATTGTAATTATTTCTGTTGCAAACATAGATAACACATCAAATACATTTATTTTATATATGGATAACTTTGCATGAACATCTGTTTTTTGCATATTTATCCAGAGATTTTAGTGCTCCTTTAAGCTGATTAGTTCACTCTTGTTAGCAATTACTTGCTGCAACTATTGCTAATTTTATACGTCTCTGGTAAATAGGGAAGTTTAGATCACAATCTCTACACATTACTATAAAGATTATATCACACCTTTAGTCAGGGGTTATGCTCACTAACTGAGCATGCTCTCTCCTCCTGAAACTAATTAAAGTTCACTTTCACTTGCTTCAGAAAACTTAGAGCCTCACTGACTCTGAATAGTCGTGTAGAGCTATAAATTTGTATCTATTCTCCACTTTCCCATATTCTCTTATTGAGCAAACTCTTTGAAGAGGTGAATATATGACCATTTATAAATAGTCGCGATCTTATGGAGTTCTTTGTATCATTTTGAATGTGTGTGCACAGTTACTTCTACTATTGACTAAGCAGAGGAGTGGTACAAATGTTCAAATGCAACTAGGTGAACTGCTCTGAATTCACCTGTTTGTCTTCGTCACTTCAGACTGGCAAATTGGGGGGGGTTGACGGCAGGGCTCTGTGGTTGCATAAGGCAACTATTCATTCAAAAGTGACAGTGGCAGTTGCGACTAAGTGACAACATGATCTAGGGACAAGGTGACATAAAAATAAATAGAATATTCACAGAATATAGTTAGTGGGATATGGTGAGACTGACATCACAACACAACCTTTCACTTGTCAAACAAATCTCACTCTGCATGACTTCTCATCCTACTTATATCCAACTGACTACAGCACACTATGAACCGACAGCATTCACCACTGTACGCCTCTTTGACAAGCATATTCTCCACTTAATCAATATGAGAAGTGAATTTGTGACTTTTGGCCATGCAACTTGAATTGTAGCAAAGTAAATTTGACAGGTGAATTCACACTTTAGTCAATGTGGCTCTTAGTGCAAGGTATCCCTGAGAAACTGAGAAAAGCAGAATAGCATAGCTCAGAGGTAAAAAAACTACTTAGTAATTTAAATACTACATACAAGTAACAATACACAGAGGTAACATAAGAAAATGATGTATAAAGTAATTTAGCTAATCTTAGAACTGGTAAAATATTAATTTAAAACAGGAATTAGGCCATTCATTCCATCTAAGCCTATACCTACAGGCAGCTTAGATGGAACTGAAGTCTTTTTCCCAGACAGGAATGAAGGTGGGGGATCAGGTGGTTAAAATGAAAATGTATTTTTAATATTTAATTGTTACTTGATATTTTAACCTTGCATTAAATTATGAGTCACTCAGATATATACTTCAGTTTACTGTACTGCACAGGTTAATCTGTGATCATTTGCACAAAGAGGTGTGGTGAATTATTAGGTGTGGCCTGAAGCATCAAGTATTCTATTACCGTATATACTCGTGTATAAGTCGATCTCGTGTATAAGTCGAGGTCAGTTTTTGG
>WMED01019272.1:0-12474 GCA_019650415.1 Pipa parva | reverse complement strand
AAAAAATTCGGCGAATCAGCCGAATCGAATTTTTCAGAAATTCGGCCAACTCTAGTAATCTCATATAAGGTGAAGTGTTCCAAATCTATCAGTTTGAAATTCTTTTCTGATCATCTGAGAACATGTAATGTAGTTACCACATACAGTAGGTAACTTCCTTTAATTCTCAGAGACCTATTCTTGGTGGTATAATGACTATGAACTTGACGGTCCCTCAGTGTTGTGGACCTTCTCAGAGAGACAGATATATTCAGGGATACTATTTGTTGTAAGACCGGATCATTATGTATTTTGTGCCAATGTTTGTGCATTTATATTTATACACACACACAGTTTAAGTCCTGCATTTTTTTAAGGTTTGCTTTCAAAACAGCTGGATTTGAGAGCCCTAAAGCCATCAGAAGATGCTGTATTGTAAAGAGATACTCAAATTTGGGTGTATGTAATTATTTTTGCACTGATTTAATTTTACAAAATAATTAATGAAGTTATTAATTTCTTTTGTTTTTAGAGAGTACCAGTTCCATAACCTATGTAATGGCTATTGGGATACCACTCTTGGTGCTCATACTTTGTTCTGCAGTAATTTATAAAAGGAGGTAAGCCTTTCATAAATGCCCCAAATGTGACTAAAATGAAAATTAAAGACATTACGCATTTTTGAGACATGAATAATGCATGCTTGGCTTCCTTCATTATGATTTTGTTATACTTTAACCCAGCACCTCACATTATATTCATACACATATAGAGACAAATTCATGGGAGTTGTAGACCAGCACAAGGACAACTGCTAAATAGGGTTGAATACTTGTATAGTAAAATTCCATTAAATCAGGGAACCTGTTACTTTGGAGTCTGCAACATTCAAGCATTTGATATAAATTGGGTAATGGACATGTGAGGCAGAAAATGTGCAGCTGAGTGGCAGTCCTTTAGCATGATAGCAGGCAGAAAATTTAAGGGAAAAATGAGTAATTCTATCCTGACAGGTGATTCTTCCATTTTTGTGAATGATTCTATACCAGCAATGACGATCCTATGGCATGCATGCCAGAGAGGGCATGTGCGCAGTCACCACTGCTGCCATCAGTGCAGGCCACGGACCCAACCTGACAGTTTTTAGGTCTGATCCATGGCCTACATTGAAGGAGCGCCCACTCGCTGGGGAGTGCTCCTTCCCTGAAGCAGGCATGCTCCTCCCCCAATGCAGGTGTGATGATGTCACTCATCAGCGCTGGTACTTCAGCGGTTGGCACTGGTGAGTAACATTATCTTTTCGACACTCTGTGCTGAAAAGGTTCTCCGTCACTGTCCTAGACAATAAATAACATTCCAGTTAAAAAATATATTTGATAATTCAGCAACATTTTTTTCTGTTCTTTGAACAAAATTGTTTGGGTGTAGGAAGTATAGCCTCACTAGGGCATAGAATGTACCCAATTGTACTACCCCGCTGGTAAATTAATAGGGGGGAATTTAAGCACTTTACTCAGATCTTTATCCATAGTTAGAATGTGCCAGAACCTTTTAATTTTATGTTCAATGCCCTTGGACCTAGAGTTATACAGTACTTGGCAACAAATAGTAAACATTCAGATTGTTGTTTATTATATGCCAAAAGTTTATTTCTATGTGTATTTTTTGCTGTTAAAATTTCTTAATGTATGTGGTCTTTTTTCCTGTATATTATTTCATACAATTACAGACTGACAGTGGCACACATCCAAAAATTGTATTTTGTCTTGTCTGTATTTAAAAGTGAATTTAATAGTGGGGTGCATATTGTTTGCTTCATTTACCATAGAAAAAAAACTCTGCTATGGGACCTGACCATGTCATCCACGTATTGAAAGTATTTGACAATATAGAGCATGTGTTTAGAGTTAAGGAATAAGGAATTGTTGGCATTTAAGTATTGTGATTTTGTCTGTGTTGCTGTTTGTTGAAATATATATATCATATATTTATTTCTTACAAGATGTTGAAACTTGTTATGTTCAATTATGACTCCTTTGAAGTTGTATATAATTTATTCTGGATTAAAGGGGACAAATAAATAATTCTAAAAACCTAAATTAATTCAAAATCATCATACTAGACTTATATATGCAATCATATACTAAATCTTCGCAGTTTTCTAAATATTTTTTTCCCCAGATCTTTATTTCTACTCCACTTGCTCTTGTGGAGTTCTCCTGAACTGGCTTAAAGGGGAGAAAAAGTCACTGGCTAGCTTGTAAGCAAATTGGCTTACCTTTAAACTGCCCCTGCACTCCATCATTTTAGCATGTGAACCAGCTAAATTCATTTAATTTGCTGGTTTCCTCTTACTCCTTCATCCACTGAATCAGAGTGACAAAAACCTTGATGACATTCCACTTTAAAGCAGCAAAAGTGGTTCCCATCTTGCAGAAAAGTGGACAAGCCTTCTGCTAATTTCCCTGAGGGAAATGGATCTCCAGATAGCAACTTTATTAAATTTCCATGTCTAAAATGCATAGAATAAGTTTTAAATGACAGATAAGATTTCAATTGATATGCTTAAATATAGCAGACATTTTCAAAACCCTTTAAGTCCCCTTTTCTCAAGAAAGTTTGGGCTTCTTGTGGCACAGTATAGTTATTTGAATGTATATATGTTATAAACAAAACTTTAGATAAGTGCTGATAAATTCTTACCAATGAAAGTCTTAACAGTCACCTCACACAAAACAATATAGTGTTTCTTGAAGTGTTTTCAGTGATATGACCATAAACATGTGTGTTTTTTTTTTGGGGGGGGGGGGTTTCAGGAAAAGTGAGGATCCTTGTATAACTGGGTAAGTTGTATTTGTATATACAAAATATAAAGGAAAATTAAAAGAAATAATCCCAGGATTTAACTCCAGTGCTGATTGGTAAAATTAATGCATTTAATTTCAAAGCTCACTTAGCACTTAACTATAATACTATAATAATGATATAGTAAAGTAACTATACATATGCCTATATATAACAAGTATTTTTTCATTTATGTAAATTATAATGTAAATTACAAAACTTAATTTTACTTTACATGATCTGTAAATATATCAAACTATATATATATCTCTAATGTATCAGTATGCACTAATAGATTTTCACAAAACGGTGAATTGTAAATTTTTGTCATCTATTAGATTTCCATACCAAAGAAGAAATAAGGTGGAAAAGAGAGTAAACCTAGAAAATACAGAAGCAAATGAGACCATTGAGCTGAGAGAAAACTGCCAGTAACCAGACTTTTGGTAAAGGCTACAATTAAGCAAACTGGCTTTGAGTATTTACAATTTGTTTTCAGGGTGGTCAAGGGAAAATGATGCCCTGATGCTCTCTACACAGATCAAAGTCTAATTTATTTTCTTGTATATCTGTAGTTTTGTTTTTGCTATGATGTTAGTCTTACTTTGGGTTAGGAATAATAATTATTGAATTGACAGTATTGAGGTAATGGATCACAGGAACAATTGTTTACAGACTAGTGTCTGAGGCCTATCAACCCACAGACACCAATCAGAGGTTGGCTATCATTATTATAGCTCACCTTAAACCAGTGAATTTTAACTGCTGATTGGTTGCATCCATAAATGGTAGCCCCTGTTCAAACATTCTCCTACTCTTTATTGTTGAGTTCAAGCTCTGTGTTCTTTAAATCAATGTTTCTATAGTATCCCAAAAAGGTTGCTTTAATTATTTCTCTTTTGAAATCATCTACAATAATCACTTTATTATTTGGCTTTGAATTATTACAGTGCATGCTGGATGTGTTCAAGCATGCCAGATGTAGTAATAAAAATAATTAATATATAATGCATATACATTTATATTTGGATATATATTTGATTCATCTGAAAAAAAACACCACGGTTTTGTAAGGTCTTATCTATAATATCAGTCGTTTCTTTGTACGGTACAAGTAAGTCCAGTTTGCCAATATAAAACACAAGACATTGGAATATGTGTTCCTTAATATTTTATTTAGATAGGCTACATGAACCATCATCACATTGCGAGGTATCTTCAATTTCACTTTTTATTCCTCTTCACGAACCTGAAAGCATGGATAACAATTAAAGAATTAAACACATATCTAACTGTTAATTTATATAGTTCTTACATTCTAAGTTACATGTTATCATAAAGGTCAGAAGAGAAAAATATTTTTCTTTCAATTTAACATTTTACACTTACTTGAAAATCCTTTTGAACCAGGTATACTGTAGTCATGCCTATTAAAAAGTGTCATCACCATACAGAACTATAAAACCTGTTACACACAATCATGCTCTAAGTCTGCAGTGTGAAATGGGTCCGTTTTCCACCTTCAGTTTGCCAGATCATGTTGAACCCTAGTAAGTTTCACTGTAGTTATTCGAGCAATTGAAACCATTTCACTCTACAGACTGTAAGATTGCGTGTAATGAAACCAGAAGTAGGATGAGGAAGCCTAATTCCTGCAGTAAAGATAGAAATAAAATGTTGGGTCTGGGAATATCACAATCTGCACCTTTTGATTTCTACAATCAATTCCACAAATGGTTATTTCATAGTTTAAGGTATTTTAGAGCTATGATGACTTGCATTTAGAAAAGTGGAGTAAACCACTAATATAATGAAAGTGTGATTAAGCACTATAAGATCCATGCTATAAAATCCATATAAACAAGAGAATGTTCTTTGTGGTTTTTGAACAGCTATATACATTTATGTGTTTAAACCTGACCTTAACTTGATATGAAAATGTTTAAAATGTTATGTGGTAAACAAAAGAAAATTGTAATGTTATAGGTTTGTTTTTTTGTGTTTTTATTTGTAAAACCCAATGCAATAAAATTCAAAAATCCAAATGCTGAGTATTCCAGAAATTCTGATTTCTGCAGTCTTCCTTCCACATGGGATAATTGTAACAATAGGAACAATAAAATAGCTGCTGGTGGAGCATATGAGGATCCGAGTGTTAATAATGAAATGGGCATGAGATAGCAGAAAATATTATTTAAAAGGCAAATTGGAGTTTTATTTTTACAGGTTTTTTTTTTTTTTTTTTACATTTTATTTATGATTTCTCTTTTACAATGAATGGCAGTGTAATAATCCAGAATATTTGATCATTTGACATCTGTCTGGTTTAGTGAATGCCGGATTATTGAAATGTTCCTATATATTACAGTTAAACATTTGCCATATTTGAAGTCAAGGAAGGAAGTTTTTTTCCTGAGATAAGTTTAATTGGCTGTTTATCATTGTTTTTATAAAAGAGTTAGTATGTACATTGTAATTGCTATTAATGAAAACCTGATATACAACATCTTACTTTTCCAGAAACATCTCTTGTTTTGCTTCTGAGCTTGTTCACTTGAGATTCAGCAATGTCAGCCCTCTCCTGAGCATCATCCAATTCGTGCTGCAGTTTCTTGTACTTTGCTAAATACTGGTTAGCTTGTTCTTCCTATAGAATAGTAAACAGCATATTGTCTAAATTCCATTATATGCTAGGTCTGTTTGATAATGAATAACACAGGGGGGGGGAAAGTGTACCTGTCACCTCAAAACTGTACTACTACTTGTTCTAATTTAGGTTCTACTAATGAAATAAATGTTTTTGTAAATATATAAATATATATGTATTTTACAAAATGTACCTTTATACAGCCTTTCTCTCTGTCATCTTTCCTCCAACTTTTCTTTCTGGAGTCGGGTTGGGTGGGGCTAAATGATGATTGACATTATAGCTTCTCCGCTCAGATCCTTTAAATCACAATTTAGCAGAGATGGGATTGGGGGAGCTATAATGCCAATCATTATTTAGCCCCACCCACCCAACACTCAGGAAAGAAAAGGCAGGATGACAGAGAGAAAGGCTATATAAAGGTACATTTTTTAAAAATACATATATATCTGCAAAAACATTTATTTCATTAGTACAACCTAAATTATTATTAGTTTTGAGGTGACAGGTGCACTTTAATTGAATAAGATAGTAAAGCACTAATATTTTGCAAGTAAAGGTAATTTACAGTGCCATTAAGCAGTATAGGCAAATCCTAGGGGCGCCCCTAGCATTTTTATTTTTTCTTCAGAGTGCCGGCCAGCTGGGAGAGGTTGCGTGCAGCCACAGCTCAACTTTAAATCTCCCAATTGGCAGCCGCGGCTGCTTGTCGGGAGATGTGAAGTACAGCTGCGGCTGCCAATTGGGAGATCTAAAGTTGAGCCGCGGCTGGACGGCGGTGTTGGAGGTGAGTGGGGGCAGGGAGGGTGTTGCGGGACAGGGGGTGCACCGGGGGGGTTGGGGTTCCTAGGGCGCCAATAGGGCAAGGGCCGCCTCTGGTAATTTATTACAGAATTTGCTGCTACAGGTAGAAATGTTTAACTCAAGGGGACACAAATCCCTTAACTTACCATTAGTTTTTGGCTTGCATAATCTAAAAGACACACCAAAAAAAGAAGCACACACAAAAGTAGAGATAATGTGCTTAAATCATTTATACCACCTGAAGTAGTACATTTCTGAAGTTTTGTGAGAAAGTTCCATTCATGTTCTGCACTTGCACAGGACAGTGAATATTATGTGATGGAAGATAACAACACACTGTTAACTTTCTGTAAATGACTGGATTATCAAAAAAGTGAATTCATCTCATACAGTAAGTATAGATAGGAGTGTGAAACTCACAGCTTCTTCGGATTGATGTTTGTAGCTCTTCACTTTCAACTGCAGTTTATCAATCAGATCTTGCATTCTAATAAGATTTTTCTTATCTTCCTCCCCCTGAGAAAAATGACACAACTCAGTTTTTTCCATTTATTTTTTATGCAAATATGCCATTTTCTAAAAGTCTTCATAAACACAGTAATACATTACTGGCTGATGGCTACAATAATGTCTTGAAATTTATGTATAGGTGAGTGCTATATGAATAAAGGATATCAATATGCCACAACTGAAAAATTATAACTATTGTAGCAATAACAAATTCGCTCTTAATCAGTCCTGTTCTAATCTTAGCAGTTAACTAGGATACCCATATAATGTATGGCTTAAATGGAGAAATTTATAACCATGTGCAGGAGAAAGATACAATCTTCCATGTTTTTGGACCATTAACTGATATGTGTGATCTACACTTTAAAGATGTGGGACCTATTTATTAAAGTGTGAATTGTGCTGTAAATGAGTGACTTCGTAACAATTAGACTCTTTGCCAACTTCATAGTGAAGTAAAGATCATTATTTTCAGCGGTGTAGCAAAGACATATGCAGACTTTAATTCAAAAGGCTTAAAAATATGCCAGCCAAGTGTCAGCATGAGTTAGGAGTTATCTGACATTGAAATAAATGGAAAAACAATTGTAATATTTGTGATTATTCTCTAGTGACCAAAACACAAAAAAACTGTGACCTTGCTCTATCTTATGTTAGGTCATGCATATAGTACATTGCTATTTCTTATTAAGTCATGTATATTGTCATTATGTTGTTATAAATGTTGAAAAAGGCAGCACAGACTCTTTATACTTATTTATGTGAAGATAACAAAACTTCACCTTAATGCATCTATTTTATGACAGATTCATGAAGATCAATCACTGCTATTATATGTCTGACAACGCTCAGAAAGTACTGTACGACCATTCACTCCATCGCAGTCACAATACACTAAATAGTGAATTTACACAAATGACTTTGTTATACAACGGGTGATTTTACCCAAATTGTCATGAAATAATTTAGCCACACAAATAAGCCCTGTAGGACCTGATACATAAAAGCCTGAGACTAACAAATTCCTTCTTCTTACTTATGATATAATTAAGTGCTACTGACAGCAGAGTAGCCACTCACCTCTAATAGCACTGTGGTATCAATGTAAGTAAAATAGTGCCAGACTTACACTGACAGAATAGTAAATACAGGGCAGGGTTCCTGGATTGTCAGTAGCACTTCAAAGTGGAATAGACAAAATAAATGCATAAATTGACAAAGTATAAATATCATCACCTGATAAGTGAGCTCCTTTATACGCCTTTCAAATTTGCGAAATCCTTTAAGTGACTCGGAATTGCGGCGCTGCTCTCCTTCTAGTTCATTTTCAAGTTCACGCACCTGTTGCAAAATAAATAGCTTATTATTTTATGAATGAATACAATAGTAACCCCTCATTATGTAATTTGCTAAAACTGGAAACATTCAGCACAAAATCAACCTTGAACACATAGTTTTGTTTACACAATCCATTTACTTTCTAGAAAGGTCAAAGGGAGTTTTCTTCATTTGAAATCTAAAAAAAAACCCAGTCTATTAATTACATGCACAGCCCATCAGATTTCCTACATAGGATGAAGCAATTCTGCTCTTGTCTGAATAAAAGGTTCATTCATGCTTTATATCAGATATTCTAAAGAAGAAATAGTCTATCAGTCAGTCTATGGGTCAAATTTACAAAACTTAAGAAGATTGATTTCGACCTTTTCAAGTTTTTTGTTGTAAAAACGGGTCTACGATCGAATTGTTTTTTTCCAATTGAAACATTTCAGTTGATTTTTTTATTGTTTTTTTCCAATTGAAACATTTCAATTGATATTTTTTATTGTTTTTTTCCAATTGAAACATTTCAGTTGATTTTTTTTATTGTTTTTTTCCAATTGAAACATTTCAATTGATATTTTTTTATTGTTTTTTTCCAATTGAAACATTTCAATTGATATTTTTTTATTGTTTTTTTCCAATTGAAACATTTCAATTGATTTTTTTTATTGTTTTTTTCCAATTGAAACATTTCAATTGATATTTTTTTTCTCTTTTTTTTTTTTATGGAAAAGTTGCCAAATGTACTTGCAGCTATTTTTCCCTTGCAAAATATTGAATGAAATGTTTCGATTGGAAAATTCAATTGTAAAATATTGATCAGTATTGTCCAATCATACACTCTTTTTTTTTTTTTATGACGAAAAAACTTGAGAAAGTCGAAATTGATCTTCTCGAGTTTTGTAAATTTCTATATGTTTGTGATTTAATCATTGCTGCATTCCAAAGAACAAGGGGAGATGTGCAAGAGATGTGTACCTACACCCTTATGGATGATTTTGTCACTTGATATAATTCTGAAAAATATTTAATTTGCCTGAATCCAACCTACTCTTGAAGAAAGGCCTTTTTTGATCGCATAGAGCATTTTTATTAAAAAAAAAAGACCATCTTTTACTTGTGTAACCATAGTATACTGTGAAAAACATATGTAACACAATAATGTATAATTTAGTATTATGTTAGATTATTTTTGTATTATAGCTTATTAAGAGAAGGCATCTTTTAGTGGGGCTATGGAAGAGTGGGAGCCTGTGCTGAATTGGCCCCATGCACTGTCCTTCTATTTTAGTGGGTCTGCAGCATGCCGTAATCTGAATCAGAAGTGCTGTGGGCCCCCTTAACTGCAAACCTGCATGCACATGCTGTGGGGAAAGGGGCCCCTGCATAGATTTTACTCTGGGGGCTGTGGTGGCCATGGAATGCAAGTACATTGTTCTTATGTTAGAGTTCAGTCCCCCTTTTGAGGCTAGCTTTGGTTCTAGCCATTGTTATTTTCTAAAAACTAATTCCCTATGGATACTTTAACAGACACTAAACCCATGAACCCCCTATCTGTTTATGTTATTTTAGTTACAAGCATAGATATCATAATCATGCATGTTATGCATATTAATTTAGGAATGTTTAATGCCCCTTTAATAATTACTTTGAGTAATGCAATGGGCTAAACCCCAACTATATATCAATTACAATTTCTAACACGATTTCCCATCTTTGCAATTTTTTAGATGCTTACAAATAGTTTTAGTGTAGCTGTCTGTCCATTATCTGTATATACAAGTAGTACACCTTGAGTAATGTAAGTATACAGTACAGTAGACATGAACCTACCCTGGATTCCAGCTTTTGTATCTGTTTCTTGCCTCCTTTCAGTGCAATCTGTTCAGCTTCATCCAGTCTTTTTTGGAGATCCTTGATAGTCTGCTCCATGTTCTTTTTCATTCTCTCCAAATGAGCACTAGTATCCTGTTCTTTCTTTAACTCCTCTGCCATCATGGCAGCCTTAAATAAAATCACAGTGCTCTTTTACAGGTTTGTAATATATACTTTGCTTTATAAAGCAGCAGTTTTAGCGACATATTGTATTTATTGTCTCTGATCATTTATTTACAGTAGAGTTAATTGGAAAGTGGAAATTGATTACAGTGGTTAACATTTTCTCTACATTAAATCTGAATTCAGTTTCTTGGTGGATCTGGCATGTGCAGTCTCTTCCCATTTAGCATAATGAAGCATTGATACCATAATGCTTCATCTTTATCTTATTGGAGCAAAGTAAAGTGAATGCCACTCACATCTGATTTAATGGTGAAACTTACATCTGTTATAGCTTTCTTTGCTTTGTCTTCTGCATTTCTGCATTCCTGGGTGGCTTCTTCCATTTCACTAAACATGTGGGATACATCATTTTCTAGTTTCTTTTTCTGACTGATCAGACTTGTATTCTGTAGGGAGAAAATAACTATTTTATATGGTCACCTTAATCAAATACACCTCAGTGCTTTGCTAGTTTAAGGATGAAGGGTTTTTTTCTTCTCATAGCTAAAGCCATATAATTTAGCAGCATGTACACTATTCAGTGGCAGCGTTAAAACCAACTACTTAATATTGTGTAGTTCGTCTTTGTACGAGGAAGCCATAAGATGGTGACCGGTGGCACCTGGCAACAAGATGATAGCAGTGAATCATTTAGGTTCTGTACAACGTGAGGTAGGACTTTCAATGGTCAATGCTTTTAGGGGGTTATTCTCTAAAGTACGAATTGTTGCATAAAGGTGTGAATTCGCCAGCTAAAGACAGTCACAATAGATTGACACTGGTGCAGTAGCGTCTTTATAATGAGAATGTGGTCACAGTTGTGTATTTGCTATGGAAATATTGTCGCAGGTATGACTTTACAATGGGATAATTGTCGCAGTCGCGGATTTGCTGTTTGAGAATTCGACAGTTGAATTTGGACTTTAGAGAATAAACCCCTTAATGTTATGGATAATTGGTATTAAAATAACAATCCACATTCAGGTCCCCCTTCTAGGACCTTGGTCGCAACTAATAAGAGAATAGCAAAAATGTTCTATCCTCTTATCAATCATTTACTGTTTTCCTCTTATCAATCATTTACTGTTTTCCTCTTATCAATCATTTACTGTTTTATTAATCATGCTGGAATAAAAGTTAGATTTACCTTTTTTTTTTTTTTAACTTTTGTGCTTTAAAGACCCAGGAGTTACTGGCTTTATACAGGTATATGGCTATTAAAAAATCTGTACATTTAATTAACATCAGCCAGGGAATGTGTCAGGTATGTTCTAAAATTGCTAATATTTATATGTTTTTTTGCTTTAAGATTTTTAAAGGATATTCTGAGTATTTATTCCCTCTTCTGTTTACATAAGGTAAGTTAAAGAGCATACCATATACTGTATGTTACATATTTACCATTCCCAAAATAGTAAATCTAGTGCAACCGTACTGTATACCATAATATATAATTCCTAAACCTTTATGCACACCTGAGAATGGAGCAGATTAACCCTTTCTGTAGCTTCCAACAGTTCTTGCTCAGCCAGTTTTCTTGCACGTTCTGTTTGATCCAGTGAAGCCCTTAGTTCATCAAGTTCTGACTGCAGAAGAAGGTTTCTTCTTTCACTCACAGCTGCCTGTTCCTTAAGATCCTCAGACAAGTGTACAGAATCATCTAGCTGAACTTGTAAGTCCTAATAGCAGAAAAAGACCCGTTAAAGAGATTAAAAAAACAAGATACATCTACTGTTGCTAATCTTTACGCAGTGCCCATATTGTTTTACACTTGACTGAGTTGGGCCACATGGGAAATCAAAGGGGTTAAAAAAAAGTTTTACAAAACTGATTAAGGGTGTAAGTTGAAGTGGTAACCTAAATAATGCAAAATAATTTTCCAGGCTATAAACCCATACCTTATATTGTGTCTGAAGAGCACGCACGGTTTTGGTAGCTTCAGTAGCTTGCCTGGTAGAATGACTAAGTTGAATTTCCATTTCATTCAGGTCTCCTTCCATCTTTTTCTTGAGCCGAATAGCCTCATTTCTACTCTTGGCTTCCGAGTCCAAGTTGGATTGAAGAGATTCAATAACACGTTGCAGGTTTCTCCTAATTTTGCATAAAAACATTTGCCATTACATTGTTTCCCAGTTACCGTTTTCTAGTTTTTCCAGAGGCAGTAGAGTTATGCACCGTGTTAGCCATAGATTTAAGCAAAGACAAGAGAGTATAGGTGGTACCTTTTATTGGCTAATGGAATAGATGGTAAATGCGATTTACCAAATGCATTTACCATCTATTCCATTAGCCCAGTGGTTCTCAAACTTTTTCTATCATTCCCCACC
>WMED01019271.1:0-11167 GCA_019650415.1 Pipa parva | reverse complement strand
CCCCCCACACTCTGTTGCCCTCACACCCCTCTCCCACACTCTTCTGTCCCCTCTTTCCCAGTCCCTACCCTGTAAAGGAGGGGGGCACTATCTTATTACTGACCCCCCCTGCTGTGCTCTCCCTACCTGCAGCTCCTTGGCCCAGCTGTCTGTCTCTTCTGTAGCGCTTAGTGCTACAGTATCACTCCTCCTGTAACTTCCTGCCGCTGACAGGTTTATAGTAATTTCAAATTTTTTTACTTTAGCATGCTGCATTTGGTTATGCTGCACAGATAAAAGGTTGTCATATATTTCATATATGGTCATACACGTTCAATAAAATTGGCCTCTTGTCAATATAAGAAATTAGCAAGGTGCTTGTTCAGACACACTGGACCAATCCAACATATTTAAAAAGGGATTTAAAAGTTAATTACCAAGTTAACAAAATTAAATTGGTAATTAAATTTTACCAAGAGTCTTTTCATGAGTGTTAGAATACCTTTATTTTTGTAAATGCTAGCATAATAAAGCTACATCACATATAATAAAGTAATTAATTAAAGTTATGGGTGAGGACAATTTAAGCCAGGGGTCAGCAGCCTTATCCAAAGAGACATTTTTCACCCTCTTCCACTAAACATAATACAGCTTATAAACTTTTAAAAGTTTTAATTTTTTTTTTACATTTTACCTGTTGCAACAAAATACAACAAACAGAATAAAAGAAAACAAAACAAAACAGAAATAAAATAATATTTAAATAAAAAGTAAATTGATAAATAACCATTATTCTCATTTCTTTTGTCAATCAAGGCCAAAGGGAGCAACAATAAGAAGGCTGAAGAGACACAGAAATATTTGTAATAAACTCTATGCACTTTTAACCTTAATTCAGTAGTGTGGGGTTGAAAGTCTGACCTTGCCCACCCCCTGAACGGGAAAAGGTAATACTGGTACCCACACCATTAACTAAAGTGCTAAAATCTTAATTTTCTTTCTGTGACTCAAATTATTAGATTTAATTATGGATGTTGATCTGTAAATAGGCAGATACAATAAAATAAATATGCTTAGTTTTATTGCCAAAATGCTGTTCACATTGTAATTTTCTGAAAAATGATTTCTCCTCATTTGTACATAAATGTTTTCTAAACATCAATGTTGATAATATTTATTCAGTAAAAATTCAAAAGGATCATATGGATATCAGTACACATGTACTTGTGGCTAATGTGGCTGGTTGATGTATCAGCAGTGGAATGATTACCAAAGCATAATGAAGCTTGCATGCCTTATCCCAACCAAAGCAAATAAATAGCTTTGAGAATCAGCTGTTATTGTCAACTGACATTGGAAGCAGGAAGCACAGAAAGTAATGAATCATGCCTATGTTAGCACTTTGGATCAACATCCATAATTAAATCTACTAATTTGAGACAAAGAAAGAAAATTAAGATTACTTTACTTACTTTACTTTATTAAGATTACTCCCTTTAGATGTTATTCAAACATAATCTAAAATTTGTATATCTTACAGAATCTTACTATTCATTGTGTTTTATATATCATTTTATGTAATACATTAAAACAATGAAAGACCACCGCATCATGATTCAACCAATTGTTGATTCAACAACAAGCCTATAAAAGACTACAATTCCTAGCAGGCCCACTGTGAAACTGACCAATTGTGTGAGATACGTAAAGTGTGCACAAACTACAAGAACCAACTTGCCCTGTGGCACATAAAGCCAATCAGAACATGCTATGTACATTGCATTCACTACATATCCCAGAAACCAACGGGAATGTTACCTTCTATTTGCGTTTATATTCGGGGTGTTGTCTTGAACTCAGTTATTCTAGCAAAAAAGAGTGAAGGGGATCCTATTATGGGCTAGTAGCAGGTGACCCCATTATGGGCTAATGGCAGGTGACTCCTTAGAGCTGTTACAATTCTGACATTATGGATTACAATGGCTTGGGAATTACTGATCGATTTAAGACATGTAACCCTTTGTTACAATTGTAAAGCAGCATTGCATTGGCCCTTATGTTCTAGAAAAGGGAAGTTGCTGATTGATTTTGAAATGCTGGTAGTAATCATGGGCTGTATGCTTATTAGAACTACTATTTACAGCCTCTTCTTGCCAATGACACTGCCCCTTAAAGGAGAACACACACTAAACTCTAGCTGACAGAAATAAATACAATCTTATTGTTATCTTGTATTTTTCCAACAATTCTTTAATATATCATGCTAACAAAACCCCCAAGTTTTACTCTCGACTTATCCATGGGTCATAGCAAATTTCATAATTGTTGGCCCAAAAACTGTCCTCGACTTATACATGAGTATTGATATTCACGGTGATCAGAAATTACATTTTAATACTATTTTGTATGTCAGAGTTGGACTATAATGATTTCTCCTGGGAATGTAGGGAATGAGTGTGTGAATTACAAGTTTAAAGTTGACCTGTCACCTCAAAACTGGAATACTAAATTAGGTTCTTCTAATTAAACAAAACTTTTTAAAATATATATCTATTTTAAAAAATGTACCTTTATATAGTGTTTCTCACTGTCATTTTCCCTGTCAGCCCAACTTTTTTTTCTCGAGTCAGGTTGGGCAGAGCTAAAATGATGACTGACATTAAAGTTCCTCCAATCAGATCCCTTAAATCAAGATCTAGCAGGGATCTTATTGGAGGAGCTATAATGTCAATCATCATTTATCCCCGCCCAACACAACTCCCAAAAGAAAAGTCAGGCTGACAGGGAAGAAGACAGTGAGAAATGCTATATGAAGGTACATTTATTTTAAATACATATGTATTTAAAAAAAGGTTTATTTAATTAGTAGAACCTAATTTAGTATTCCAGTTTTGAGGTGACAGGTGCACATTAAAACCTATTAGAAAGTAAGGCACTCATTCCCCATCACATTAAACACATTCATTACTAAAGAACCCTACACATGTACATTAGAATGCAGATCATACACTCATATTAATGCTGAATAGTAGTGAAAAATAAAATCAATACAAGTAGTTAAAATCAAGTGTAAGAAGACAAATTGCTGCTTGTCTGAGTTGTTAATCAGTTGGTATCATATCTACATACAACTGCTCAATTGCCAGAGACTATTACAGTATCAGAGTCCAGAAGGCCTGCTACAGACAAATGGTTAACTGAAAGGTTAACAATAGTTGTCATGGCAAACAGAGAGGGCTAAACAACACTGGAAGCCAATGCTCATATCTACCAAGTGTTTTCTTTCATCTGCCTGGCTCATTTCAAGTGCTGCTTCAGACACAGCAGCTGATAATGATGCATCAGAAAGACGCAGGTTTTCCAATGTAATTATATGTCAATTTTCCTAGGCAGCGATTTGCCAGCATGACAAATACATTTTAGCTCTGTAATAACCTTCTGAGTGTTCAGAGCATTTTTCTCTAAAATGTGTTTGTTTTTGTACACTGTTCAGAGAGCAGAAATGAAAGAAAATCAGTATCACAAAGTGCCTCAAAACAAATCACATCACGCTAAATCAATACTTATTCTTATTCTTATTGTGTTCTTTTGCAGATGAGAGTAATGTTTGCTACTAGCAGTAAAACTGATTACATATATTGCTGATATTAATGTAAGCATGTCCCTTTCAGTTAGTACATTCTTTACAGGGCATTGGAAGAATGAGTTGAAGAATGTGTGACCGGAGACTTTTTAATCTTTTTTTTTTTTTCAAAAAAATCTCAGTGACCTTTCCAGAGAAAAAGCTGCTCTTTCTTTAGAGGTTTTACAAGAAGAAGCCATGTTAGAGATGGCGAAACGCATCTGCCGTGGAAGTGACTATTAAAATCCTGCTTACAATGTACTGGTTGGTTATACCATATAATTCTATATCCCTTATTCTGTCTACTTCAGTCTGACATGTTTAGTGCCGCTGTGCACTTATTCAACTACATTATGGGGGTAATTCAGCATAGTGCGAAGTTACCTCCGGATCCTTCGCATCACTTCGCACATGCTGTTATGCGCTCACTGAAGTCCTGCACGCCCACATCAGCGAACGCTTTAAAGGGATTCCAGTCTCGGTGAGATCACCCGAGTCACCTTGCGAGACTGAAATCCCTTTGAAGCGTTCGCTGATGTGCTCATGCAGAACATCAGCAAGCGAATAACAGCCTCTGCAAACTGATGTGAAGGATCCGGAGGTAACTTCGCACTATGCTGAATTACCCACTAAATGAGATTAATGGTACAAATGCTTTTGCATGACCTGTTTTTTTTGTACTTTTATGTATAATCAATAGTGTGTACATTTATGATTTAATCAGATTGTAATTTATCTTGATTTAACATATTCACATTTCATATATGTAATGAGTATACCTTTCCTGGTCTATGTTTTTAAATCTGTTTTTAATCTATTGATAAAATATTTTAATGCGTTTTCTTGCACCATAACCCCTAATTTAAAGGGGACATTTTTTTGGTTTATTTAAGTGTGCTAAATGTACTCAAAAGTTATAGTAAATAAATCTGTGTGCATTGCTATCATTTTCAGGCTACCCTCCTCTTTTCAAAACACTGGTTAAAAGGATGGGAACATTACTGTTGTATAGCAACAAGCATCCATAGGTTGATTGTATGCCATGAAAAGGTTACATAAAATAAAAAGTATATACACATGTAACTATGTTATAATGATTACTTCCTGCAGTCTTACCTGTATGACTCCTCCCCCTTCTCCATTGCTGCCAGCTAAAAACTGCTCTGGTAAATCTATCATCTTCCCCAGCCAGTCCAGCATTACTGTCTCTAATTCTGTGCAGGCTGGACTTGAAGCCTACATTTTTGGTAAAAAATGTAAAAAAAGGTGATTTATTTTTCATGTAAATGTAATTAACTTCAATGTGGGTATAGGGATGCTGTTAAAACATTTTTGCATACTATATCAGAAACACAGGTATTAGTAATGTAAGACATACCCAAGAAAAACCAATGCACCCAATCGCTCCACATAACATATCCGCAAGTAACGCTGGATACGAACTGCCAGTGGGAAAGTAGGCAAAAAAATAAGGACTGTGCCAGTGAGTCACCTGCAAAAAGAGAAATTCTTTTTTCATTTTTGTATTCTGCAAAATGCTTTAGAAATCAGTAGTAAACTTTGTGAATCTAAATGTGGAGTGGTTACTCAATATCAGACTGGTCCTCTCTCCGGCATTAGCTATAGGAAATCTTGACTAAACCTTGGAGGTCATCCATTGGTATTTAGGAATTAGGGACACTGACACAACTGTAGTTTGCCGGATTTTTTTTTTTTTTTGCAGTTACTGCACCCAAAACACTAAACAGTACATCAAACCACACATTTTTCCAGTGATCTAAACATAAACTATCTTGATTTTTTTTAATAAATGTAATTTGAGCTTTGTGCTCTGTATGCACCAGATGCTGTAGCAAAGCCTGCTCCATCTAAACATGAGTCTGTCTATCATAGAGTATGAGGATGCTATCCTTTCTGCAGTGGGCTTTTTCCTGGGTTGTAAATATGCTCATAGGACTTACCAATCAGTGACAAAAATAAAACTGTATTTGTACTACAGTATATTTTATATCCCACAGAGGCCATTGTCAAAATTGACAAATGTCTGTGTGGCAGACCAAAAGGGTTAGACAAATAAAGAAAAAAGTTATTACAAAGCTTTTGAAATGAATAAAATAATACAGGTTTATATTAACTTGGAATTTGCATAGGATCCATGTAAAATACATTCATATCCACAGTGCTAAAAAGAGAAAAATTAATTAATATGAAGAATTTACTATAGGTTTACATGTAAATGATTGAAATTTTGCTTCCTTTGAAGTATTGTTCCTGAATTATCTTTTGTACCAACTATGCCATATACAGGCCATTGTTTCCTGGTGTGTTGAACTTTGAATGCACTTGTTAGGCTTTATACTAGTTTTACACATTATTGTTTGGTATCTTGAGGTTAATAACCTTTTTTTGCCATTGATAGACCCTGATTTTGGGCAGTTTTCAGATTTATGGACCAACCATTTTGTGGACTTTCACTTGGACAGTGTCACATCTTTTGATGGGACTGAGGCCCTAAATAAAGCCTGTGCGCAGTCCTTCAAGCGGTGGACACTTTGGAGTGTGGGCGGGGTTAATGATTTATACTCTTTGTTATTACTTAATGTCTCTGCATTTGACAAAGGGAATCAGTGCCCAAAACAGGACATGCACCTTTGTATAAATGGTAGAATCTCTACCAATGTTCTTGACCAGCGGCTCTTCCTATTCTTTTATGATTTTTTCATAGGACTGGACAGCACCTGCCTGAGACCTTGGTTTTATGCCCAATTATTATAGGTTATCACAGACCTCCTTTCTAATTTGACCTTGATAAAGGCCCCACCTGTATACCAAAACAACTATGTTTCCCATGTCAAATATACAGGCAACCAAATACAAATATCTACAAATATATAGGTGAGCACAGGCCCTTTTTATTAGAATGTGTCTCAGAATGATGATTTGCGCACTAGGACTATGGGAGGCAGTCCATAAAACCCCATATCGTTCTTTTCTTTGAACAAGAGCATCTGGAGCAGTGTAAACCTTCCAATGCACTCGTTAGATAGAAGAAGAGAAGTGGTTGTGCTGGGACAGGTAGGAAATCTGCTGGGGACCCCTATCAGTGTGTGCTTGTTATGGTACACCCCATTCACACACTTTTGCAAACATATATTTATAAATAAAAATAACATACATTGTTATATGCAAAAAGAATACTAATCATTTGACATTTCACCAATAAGCCTCCAATTAAGCAGTGAATATACTTTGACAGTTACATATAATTACAATGCTCTACAATTATACATAACATTTAAAGTTGTTTAAAATTATTACAGTTTTTGTTGAATGATGCGAGCAGCTGTTTTTTTTTAGATTGCCAGAAACCTTCTACTCATTTATAGAGATGTTAGTAGCAATGTTGTTATTTTTTAAAACTTTAGTGCAAATTGCAGATTTGTAATCAATGATGATAACTCGTACATTAAACTCCTTGTTTTTTTCTTAGTAGAAGAGAAATAGCAATAATCAATAATACAGACAAAAATATGTACTTAAAATGTGATTCCAAAGTAATTTTGATATAGAGTTTCTTAACTAAGTAGAATTGTTTTACATTAAAACACAAAGTAGACTTTTATGCAAACTGATAACAACTGTAAATGTAATATAGTATATAATATACTTATAGGGTATATGGTAATTAGTAGGTATGGGATAGTAAGTAGTAAGTGCAGCATCAGATTGGCCTGCTGGGATATGGCGCAGCTGGCATGGGGATGGAGCCTCTCAGTTGGCCACTATTACCTAGTCTGATGGTGAGTAGGTATAATAATAAATTATAAAGGACCTGATGAGGCTCGAAACATGTTGTGTTTTGCCTTGAAGCATTACTCCAGTTTCTATGTATTTGAATATTAATTGTATATTTATTGAATTTTGTTTTTGCAGAAGTGAATGGAGTTAATTCTGTCCAACCCTCTCTACTAAATAACATTCATCAGTGACATTTTATGAATTTCAATAACCCATCAGATGTAAGAGGTAACCTTAGCATCTCTAGGGGGTAATTCAGAAAACAGCGAAGTTACCTTGCGATGCATCTCATCATTTCGCCGAGACGGGTATGTGCTCCCTGGTCTCCTGCACGCGGAGATCAGTGAATGCTTTAAAGGTACTTCGGCTCACCTCGCGACCACTCGAGTCGCCGAGCCAAGGTACCTTTAAAGCGTTCGCTGATCTCCCTGTGCAGGAGACCAGGGAGCAGGTACCCATCTCGGCGAACTGATGAGATGCATCGCAAGGTAACTTCGCTCTTTCCTGAATTACCCCCTTTGAGTCTCCTCTCCCATTCATTCTAAAGCATCTTCTGCTTTCCCTCTACCCTACAAGTAGAACATTTTCTTCTCCAGTGAATCATGCTTGTGTGCCCAGTTGCAGGAGGAAGGTTTATTCAGCCAGTCTGGTACATTAAGAAAGTCTGACACAATCAATGAAAATATCTACAGATACTACAGAAGTAGTAGGTAGCTTATCACTTTGTTTAGAACCATTGACCCATAGGATTAGATTAGTCAGATATACAATTCTTAAAGTTGATAAGTGACATTCAAAAACAAAATCAGTTTTTGATGTTGTGCCTGTGATGGATATGCTTATGGACATTATATTTACTCAATGATCTATATGAACATTATATATCAGCTTTACATCCATATGGACTTTTATATCTCTTTTATATCTACTTTATAACTTGCAAGGATAGTTTAATATAATCTTGCTAAAATACATTTATTAGGAACATATATCGAAAGTAACTGACCAGAAGTCTCTTTTGTAACGTGTTCCGTTAAGCTCATAGACATGTTGCCACATTTTAGGAATCTATGCCAAGAAAGCCTGGTCAAGTCTGTCACGTACGCATACCACAATATTAATATATAATAGCTTTTAACCAATAATTCACATAGCAACTAGCTCTAAACCAACCAAAAGATCATGTAGCAAGTGATGGGTGTTAATAGAAGAGAAATGATGATTTTTGGGTATATAAACGCAAATATGTAACCAATAAAATTAGGAAGCTTATCATATGTAACAGACTCCATGTGTGTTAATTTTAGATAAGATTTCTCCAGGTTGACCTGTAATATTCCAAATAATCAGTACTTTTGTTATAGCTAATTTGGAACCCAATAAGAAAGAAGTAACGTGTCGGATTTCGACATCATACCTTATTTGTCTTTTGACACCCAACCAATTCTATTTTATGTTACAGTAATTCTGTACAGAGTTCTTATAAACAGCAACAATTGGAACTTATGTCAATTTGGTTTACAGAACAGGTATAATAAGTGCCACCTCTAATATTTTCAGTGTTTTTATCTGTTTTGTATTGTTGTGTTCTTTTCCCTCCCTTTTTTAAGGATATTATAAATGTTTGTATATTGTTTAAATAGGATCATTTCTAAAAATAAATTTATATTATTTCTGTCAATTCTAAAATACTTTTTTTTGCTTGAATTTGCCTACTGCTTCTATATGAACAGCCGTCCTATCTCATTATAACAGAAAGGTAGCCTTACTTGGGCTATGGTGCAAAGAAACAAAGCAGAGTTTTCATCAGTGCAGTCTTTTGAGATGATATGCGCTAATACTTGTGGTAAAATAACAAAAATGCCTAAAACTGTGTTCCTTGCTTGTATAATATCCCTGCAATGTATAATTAATTAATAATAATAATTTTTTTGCCCTTGTCAAAGATTATTCTGCTTCAATCCTGATCTCTTCCAACACATTTGATGTTGATTGCTTATCCATTCTGCAGACCCTTCAGTGAGATATAATATTTGTCTTACCCCCGGCATGATCACTCTTTCAACATCTTTTATTATATCCTCATATATTTCTCCCTCCTCTGGAGCAGAATCTGGAATAAGAGGTCTCAGGTAACCAGGTTCAACATCAGGAAACACTTGTCTTGATTCAATCTGTTCAAGGTAATCAGCGACGTAGTCCACCATTTCCTTGCCTCTCTTTCTAAACTCCTCAGCATTCATTGTTACCAACTTGGGGTTGAGAAAAAAGGCTGTAATCCTAATAATAATAATAATAAAATATGTTATAGTATTGTCCAGAGGTCAGCAAACTTTACTATCTTAACAGCCATTTTGCCCCCTTTTCCATTAAAGAAAAGTAATCTGAAGCCGCAAACATAAAAGCTTAGAAACTTTTATGTTTTAATTTTTTTTTATTTTTACCTGTTAGAACATCAGAATCCAACAAACAGAAGAAAATAATAACAAAAATAAAATAACATATAAATCAAAATTACATTGATAAATAACCTTTTTTTATTCTTTTTTTTACATTTGTCAGTCAAGGCAGGAGGGAGCCACAAGGAGGCCGAAGAGCCACATGCGGCTCCAGAGCCGTGGTTTGCCTACCCCTGGTATAGTCTATGCTCTGGTGCAGGGCTGGTTCTACCGATGGGCGATGTGGGCGACAGCCCAGGACGCAATCTACTTGAGGGGCGCTGTCGCTAAACTTGACCTCCCCCCATGCCCCCCCCCTGCCCCGCACAGCTCACTCACCTCCAACAGAGTTCCAGTGACACACCTCCTCTAATGAGGTAAGTTGAATGCGACGGCGCTCCTTGGCTGCTTCGGGTCTTGTCGGCTGTATTCGGCAGCTGCTGGCAAGACCCGAACATCTAAGGAGCATCGTCGCATTCAACGTACCTCATCAGAGGAGGTGTGTCACTGGAACGCTGTTGGAAGTGAGTGGGGGGCGTGGGGCAAGGGGGGGTGGCATGGGGTAGGGGGGTATCACGGGGCAGGGGGTAAGGCCCAGGGAACCAATAGGGCCAGGACCGCCCCTGCTCTGATGTATGCTTTAGATACACTGACATAAACATTCATACTCATACACATATATGTATCACATGGGGTTGATGCAAGAATGAACCCCATAATGTACTATATTGAATATGGATGTAGGTATTATTTGATTTGCATTAGTTTTTTATGTTTTGTGAAAACAATTACTGGTAATTACAGGTACAACTTATATGTAAAACTTTGAACAGCCATTTTATACCCAGATACCCTTTTTGTAATGGTTGTTTCAATTTCTATTTTCTGCTATTTCCTTAGACTTCTAACAAAGGAGAAAAAACAGAGACACAATATAAAATGATAAAATTCACTTGTTTTAACTGTTTGAAGCTTTGATATATTATAATTAAAGTGGTCTCTGGGGGAAACAGAAACTAAAACAGAAGTAGCAGTGAACAAGTTAAAACAGTTATAACAGCACTGTGCTGACAGAACAGTTAAAGAAACAATTAAGGTAAGGGAACATGGCTAATAATCTAAATTGAGAACAGCAGTAATGATGAAAAGTGAGTGAAAACAGTCATCACAATAAGGTACTGTAACAAACTGGTCAAAATTATTAGCAGAGCATGATATACAGTATATTATCCTTTATGCACTGTATGTAAGTCTGCTAAGTAGGAGACATATTCACATACAGTGGTGTGAAAAAGTGTTTGCCCCCTTCCTCATTTCCTGTTTTTTTGCA
>WMED01019270.1:0-12474 GCA_019650415.1 Pipa parva | reverse complement strand
GAAGAAGTCCAATAGTTATTTACTTGCACAGACAGAGGAACCATATCAGCTAGAGCCACTCCAGACAAAATGTCTGCTTTCATTTTTTCATATAGCTCTTCAACTTCACCAAGAGCAGTCCTCAGGTCTAGAGGTTTGGCTGCTGCCAACTTTTCAGCTGGTTCTCCAATCATGCCGAGAGTGCATTGCTTCTCCAAAGATTGCTTATGAGCTTTGATGCACAGCTGCTTGCAAATCATGTATTGCATATTTAAAAGCTGTAGCTCTGTCTTTACTGCTCTCTGTATTGGATCAACTGTGAATCCTGCTTGAAAGTCCCCTCTGAAACTTCAAAGGATGCATAATTAGAACATTGTTAGAAAAAAAGCAAAACATCATAAGTAATTTGATCATACCCAAAATCCAAACAGTCTATTTGACACAATCTTACTACTTGCACTGAAAAGACTGAGCTCAGTTATCTATAACAGTCTCAAATGTTTTTGAATTGTGAAATACCATATTTTTCGCTCCATAATCTCACTTTCCCCCCCCACCAACAGTTGGGGGAAAAGGCCCGTGCATCTTATTGAGCAAATGTTCCTTTACTTCAGCTGCTGCGGGTCAGGGGGTGCCGGTATGCCAGCCCCTCACAGAAACTAAAGAAAATTCAAAGTACTTACCTTCCTCCAATGTTCCAGTGAGCCACCTTATGTCACGTCAGCACTTCTACACACTGAGCTAAGTTGAGTGCAACAGTGCTCCTTGGCACCTTAGGCTCTTGTTGGCTCTATTCATCGTGGATTTGGCCGCTACACCAGTAGATGCCGAATCCATGGTGAACAGAGCCGAAGGCACCTAACTGTGCTAGTAGTGGCCCTATTTGCTGTGGATTCAGTCGCTACTAGCGCAGTGGCCAAATCCACAGTGAATAGAGCCGAAGGTGTCAAAGAGTGCCATCATGCTCAACCTAGCTCAGTGTGGAGAAGTGCTGACAGGAGGCAGCTCTTAGGAACAAGGTCAGAAGGAAAGCAGAAAGGGGTGGAATGGCAGGAGGGAGTGCAGGTAGTGGGATGGCAGGAGAGCAGGAGAAGGGTGGTATATTTTATTAAATATTTTAGCACACCATTTAGTTCAGAATTTTTTTTCTAATTTTCCTCTTTAAAATTCTAGGTGCGTCTTATGGAGCGAAAAAATTGACCCATAAAGATGCTAAATAATAACTTAAGATATTTTGTATAGAACTACAGGATTAATAGGATATGGATGGCCCTATTTACAGAGGCTACTTAAAGTCTCAAACCCTATTAATTGATTTTTAAGCCTCATCACTAGACTTCTACACCTTCCTTAAGCAATAAAAAAAAAACAAAAACAACAAAAAAAAAACATACCTTTTGCAGCTCATTCTAACACCGTTTCCACCAGGTTCTGAACTGATTGGATTCTAAGAGAAGTAAATAATCAAAAAGACTATATTTAGCAGTGAATACAAAAAAAAAAAAAGCAAAGTCTATTGAAACAAGAAAAAATTTCAAGTTCTGGATGCAAAGGTATAAAATTTTGGGCGTACAGAAAACAATTTAGAACTAATATCAACAAAACATAAATAGGAGGATAAGCCATTTTAGCTTTTTAAATCAAATACATCATATTTACAATATATGCAGAAAACACGATGAGACGACACTGAAGTTGGCTTCTTATTCGGGCTGAAGTTGGCTTTTTACTCACCAGCTTCCTATTCGGCTGTTGATTTTCATAATAAAACAATGTATTGTAATGCTAGCCAAATGATCTTTGATATCTATAATGATTTATCTTTATAATGCTCAGACTTTATACTACATAATGCTGCAAAACTCAACCTGGCACAGAAGTAAAATGGGCACAAAGGCTAGCAAGTGTGCCAACCTTTTTGGGCCTGTAATTATAGCCTCCACATATATAAAGATTAAGGCAAAACGTGAATAAACAGCACTGTGCCAACACTGATGCCAGATAGGCATCCAGAAGTGCCTTGGGCCCGGCTAATTTTGATGTCAAGTGATGCAGGGGATCCGTGTCAGTGTATGTGAAGTGAGATATGAATGGCCCAAGTCCATTAATCCTTTGCTAAAACCCCAGCTACTTATTCAAATTGTAAACAGCACTGTGCCAGCATTGATGCTTGTTTATGTATCAAGAATGACCTTGGTCTGGGCTAATTCTAGTAAAATGTTATGCAGGTGGTCAGTGTGTGTGTTTTTGAAGTTAAAAATGAGTGGCCCAAGACCATTAACCCTTTGAAAAACAAGAGTTAATAATGGTAATACTGAAAATAGGTCCTGTGCCCAGTATGACTATTTAACAGGGCAATCTCAGCAAAATATTATGTGTTTGGGTTGGTTTTTATAATTTTCAAGTTTATAATGAATGGTTCAGGACTAGTAACATTTTTTAATAGTCTTTTTTTCTTCATATGTTGAAACCTGTACCAGTGCCATTATTCCTGCCAGTTTTTAAGCCCAAAGTGTTCTTGAGCCAGGCTAAAATCAGATGTAATTTTTACACGACGCCTTGCTCTTTATATATAGAGGTTAAAATCACTGGCCCAAAACTGTTTTGTGCCCAAAGAAGTTGGAACACTCGACAGCCTTTGTGTCAGTTTTGTGCTCATTTTGCTTGTGCTAGGTTGAGTTTTGCAGCATTACATAGTACAGTGGTACCTTGAGATACAAACTGCTTGGCATACGAATGTCTTGAGATACAAATTGCGATTCGGACCGTTTTCCTGTTTGAGATACGAGCTGAAATTTGAGATACGAACTGTTTTGGCCGGAAAGGATTAATTTCATATGTATTATTTTAAAAAGGGATAATTGGTTTGAGATACGAACTGTCTTGAGTTACAATCTCGGTCACGGAACAAATTAAATTTGTATCTCAAGGTACCACTGTATAAGGTCTGAGCATTATAACGATATATCAAATAGGTAGCAAAGATCATATAGTTAGCATTACAACGCATTGTTTTATTATAAGAATCAACAACTGAATAAGAAGCTAGATGAATAAGAAGCCAACATCAGCCTGAATAAGAGGCTACACGAAGAAGCCAACTTAAGAGCCATGTATGACGTATGACAGTGTTTCCCAAACTTATTTTTCCATGGCCTGGTTATTTTTGTGCTTATCCTTCGTGACCCACTTAGAAAGGGACTTCGCACATGGCACTGCTCATGAATATTCATGAGCTGGCTTCTTCATGACGCAACACGCATTGTACGCCTTAAAACTAGTTAAGGCTTACTAGTTTTAAGGAGTACAATGCGTGTTGCGTCATGAAGTAGCTGCCTCATGAATATTCATGAGCAGTGCCATGCGCGAAGACCATTACTAGTTTTCAGTCATGAAAACCCATACACGCTCTCGTGACCCGGCATTTTGCTTTCGTGGCCCGGTACCGGGTCGCGACCCACCATTTGGGAAACGCTGACGTATGCTCTTGGCAAGACATACTATCCATCCTAAAATTTGCAATATATTTTAAAAAGCAATTACTTTAAATGAGTACTAAACGGCAACGCTTATTCTCTACAACCAAATGACTATACACTGACACTATCCTCTTGTACCTTGGGCTACTATGAACTACTCTACATAGGTCAATTCACAACCTGAAAATCCATGCTATATGTATCTATGTCCACAGAATCCCTTGTAGCAAAGAGAAAGACAGGATGTGAGATATGGTAACATACACAAGGGATAGAGAAAGTAAAAAGGAGTTGGAGGAAGTAGAGAGCAGAGCGAAAACTACATAAAAAGGGTAGAGGGAATTTAGAGCGAGGGGAGATGGAAAAAATTGGGTAGTAAAAATGAAGATAGAGAAGAGGAAGAAAATGTGGCTATATAGGGATAAAACAGACAAAGGAGATGAAATGACAGATGATTGAAAGGCGACAGCAAATAAAGAGTAGCACAGAGGTATTGGACTTGTAACTGTTTCACAATTAACAGCATCTTACCAAAGTTGTGCTGTAAGACAGCAGTGAAATGTCTGTATTAACAGAGACATCTTTTTTTTTCATTCTTACGGCCTGGGATCCCTCATCAGTTGTATATGATGACAGCCACGGAATGTCAGTGTTGCATGAGTCATTTCTCTGATGCGCTGTACTACTGGTCACCAAAATAGGTTTGTTTAACGTAATCACTTCAGTACTGGCAGTTTGAGAAGCCTTTCTATTTTTCATTTTGCATTCCATGAAAAGATTGGAAGAACCACTTTCATTGTACTGGTTTATTGTTGTGGAAAACTTAGCTGGCATTTCAAATTGCCCACACAAGGCAGGAATGGTATAACCTTCCACAGATTCTTCAAAACGGCACTGTTCAGCGGCAGTAAGTTCATCAATGGAGAATGGTGAACTGGCACTGCTGCAACAGCTTGGAATAGAAAAAAATGTATCGTCGCAAACATCACCATCTGAGCATTCTTGGTTATCAACTTTAGTGCAATCAGAAAGGTATTTCTGTAGCAACGGATCTTCTTCCTGTCCAATCTCTCTGTAACATTCTTTATATCTCTCATCACATGTTATTGTGTGATTTCCTTCTGTGATTCCAGAAACTTCAGCACCCCAGTTGTATGGAAAGCTTTCTTTGCATCCTTGAGTTGGGTAAGTTTTCCCTTTGTGGAATAAAGTATTCTGACTTTTATCTTCTACAATATGAGTGAATTGAATACCAGGCACTGATTTTACCGGTCTGTGGTAACTGTGAGCAGGAGTAAGTGCACGTTCTTCCCACTGCTTAGGGTTCTGCTGTTTCATCTGCAGAGCTGTAGAATTATCTTGTAACGTGCCAATTTCTCCATCCATTTTATGATTAGCTTTAAATATATCCCTACCATCTTCAACCATGCTTAAAGAATTTGTGCTACAGTCAACAGTGTTGGGTCTCCAGACTTCCAAGTTGCTGAGTTTTCTAATTGAACAAAATTCAGTTTTAGTAGTAGAACTCAATAACAGCTTAAACATGACTTATAACTACTATTTTACCTCTAACAGTTCTGCTACGGTTGCCACCTCATCCTATTAAAAACTGAACACATATAAAATTCACATGCTGCAGTGCTGAATTAAAATAAGTTGAGGTGCATGCTAAATATGCAACTGATTTAAGCAGTCATGAAGCATGTGTTTAAACTAATTTTTATTTAGCAGTGCAGCAAGTGCATTTTATGTGTGTTTGGTTTTAAAGGGATAAGGTGGCACCTAGGGGTGTGCGATATGTATCGTTCACGATAATATCGCACATTGAGTTTTAACGATATTGCAAGATGGCAATATTTAGTTATTGAGCCGCACAGCATGGCTGTGTTGTGCTATCGGCACATACTTCCAAGAGCTGAAAGAAAGAAGCAGGCATAGTGCGCACTGCACGCTGTTTTTGCTGGCGACCTTCATCTACCTGCTGATTTCCAAAACTGTGTTTTCTGAGACAGATGGAAGATGACAGGACACTGATTGGTAGAGGTGACATACAGAATTAGCCTTAACTTTATTTTAAAATTTTTTTTTTTTTTTTGCTTGTCGGATTTTTTTGTTTATAGCTTAGTTTTTGTTTTTTTTTTTTTGCTTGTTGGTTTTTTATTATAGTTATCGTCAAAATAACAGATAATATCGAGATATCATTTTTCAGCAATATCTCCCACCCCTAGTGGCAACCCTATGTGCAACTGATTTAAGCAGTCATGCAGCACATTTTAAGTACTAATTTTAAATCAGCACTGCAGCATGGGTATTTTAAACGTGTTTGGTTTTAAAGGGATGAGGTGGCAACCCTAAGTTCTGCATTACGTAAGGTAATTAAACTATACCCCCCTCCCCTGCATTCTGCAAATCTTAAGGCTAGGGCCTGACTAGTACTTGTACATAGCGCCTCTGCTGTCCTCCTTATGAGTTTAGTGTACATACTGTAAATTGAATGCCAGATATACTCCTCCCTGAACAATTCACTGACAAGGAGCTGGGTCCAGTTCAGCTTTTATTAATTCAGGTTGGGGTATAACTGGGGAGTAAAGAAACAGCAAACTTTACTAAGGCGACATGGTAAACAGCATAATAAATATATACAGTGCATATACATACATATGTGTACTGTCAGAGGGGATAAGCTGTATAACATGCAGGGCTATATACAAATAAAGCACATGTACACCCTAACTGCAGATGGGGCAAAGCTGATTAAACATTATAAAAACAGTGAGAAACATGTAAATATATAACAGTATGGAATGCTGCAGAGCTGGATTATATTAATAACATATCTACATACCAGTAATGCTGCCTTGGGCAGAGATGGATGTGGATGGAGCAAAGGAACTGTGGTTTCTCCACCACACATAGTAAAATTGGCTCCTTACAGGGCTGACTCCCTAGGGTACCTGGGTAAAGTACGGTGGCTCACAAGCAGCCAGCAAAGTGCTATCTGTGGATTAGGCTGCTTTCTATAGGAATGGGAAGGCCACTAGAGGGAGACATTACCATATTTACTATAGGACAGCAGGCAATGAATACACTTGTAATTAAAACACAAATAAAGCATTGCTGAAGGCATAGCAGTGCCAATAGGCTTACTAATTGCTTCCTTTCCATCCATACAGCAAAGTAGCGTTTGTAAAAGGATTTGTTTCTATATAAATGTAGCACGTTCATTAACACTCACTTTTCCGCTCCCTCTTCTTCACTCGCAAATATCCACCTAAGCACCAAGGGAATCACTTCCGTCATCACTCCGCTAACCCGCGCAGCTCCAACGTCACTACACCCAAACCCAGTAACCCTCCAATCAGTGCCATTGGTGACCTTGGACAACAGCCAATAGAAATTGGCAATTAAATGTACGCGCAGAGCCAAAGACTTGCTGGGAAGTGGATAACTAGGTCCTATAATGCGAATGTTAATTTGTCAGTAGTATCAGTAGGTGTTTGGTGAAGCACACAACTAAGACTTATTTTATGGCGTCAAACAAAATTGCATTGTTGATGCTTTTTCTAAATAAAGTTGTATTTTCATGACAGCGTTATTTTTATAGTGCGTCTTTGTTATGTAGGATCTTGCTTTTGGTCTTTGTATATTTTCTATGTAATGCATGCGGATCCTTTAGCACTGCAGCTGGACGTTAACTTTCAGATTAGTTACTATTAGGGGTGTGTGTTATTGCTGAAAAATATCTCGATATATTCTGTAATTTCGTGGATAACGATAATAAACGATATTTTGCATTATTTAAAAATGTGTTAAGTCTTATATTTCAATTTAGTGAAAAAATTGGATTAGCTGTGTTTGGGTTAATCCTTGGTTTGTCTGGTTCTGGCGTTTTTGCTTGGTGCTGTGTGTGTCAGTGGCTGTTAGGCCTGACACATGGACTCTATTTATGTATGTGTATAGTTGGGTCTCAGCTTTGTTACAGAGCTTGTTAAAAGTGCGGCCACTCTGATATCCCGCCTCCCGGAAGTCTCTGCAGCAGCCTATTCTAAAGGCGTGGAACCGTACGATAATGACAGCTTGCATATCGATAACCCAACAATTATGATATTATCTTAAACTATATATCTCGCACACCCCTACTTACTATATTTCACAGTACGCGTCTTCCGATCTAGGGGGGAATTCACCATTGTGCAAAGTGAGCTCCGAATCCTTCGGCTCACTGCGCACAGACTGATATGCGCTCGCTGATGTCCTGCACGCGGACATCAGCGAACGCTTTAAAGGGATTCCAGTCTTGGCGAGGCGACTCTTTTGGTCTTGCCGAGACTGGAATCTCTTTAAAGCGTTCGCTGATGTTCGCGTGCAGGACATCAGCGAGCGCAGTGTGCGAAGTGAGCCGAAGGATTCGGAGCTCACTTAATGGAGAATTCCCCCTAGTGTGGATTTTATTCTAAATGTATAGCCCACTTTTTAAAGCTAAATATCTTACTTTCTATACAAAATTTAAAATTCTTGGAAGTGCAGATAGTATAAATGCATTTGAGGCATTTTCAGTTTTTGTTGTTTTTTTTAGTTCAATATATTACACTTTACAATTGGGCATTTAGAAAGAAACTGCAACGTAGGACTGCAGTCTTTGTAGTGCCCCCACCACCATTTAAGTTCCTTGCAGCCTGACTGCTTACAGCTGCGGTCCCCAAACTTTTTACACATGGAGTCAGTTCACTGTCCCTCAATCCAATGGAGGGCCGGACTTAAAAAAAAAAAAAACTTTGAAAATCCCTATGGACACTGCACACATCTTATTTTAAATAAGACCTAAAGTCAAAAAATAAAAAACAAGTGTTAAATTATTTACCTTATACTGAGCCGATGAACTGTGCTGTAATTAGCTGGCTTCCGATGCTTCCCCCGATGCCTCCTGCACAGTGCGCTGGCTGAAATACAAGCCAGCGCGCAGCTCCTTCTCCTTCTCTGTCCTCATACATCATCACACTCATTGCATGGAGCGTTCTCATTGGCCCCCGCACTGAATGTGATGATGTTTAAGCCCTCAAAACACCTGAGGTGTAACAGGATGGGAGGAGCTGTGGTGCTGGCTGCCAGTCAGCTAGCGCTGTGAAGAAGCGTCGGGGGAAGCATCGGGATCCAGCTAATCACATCACAGCTCATGCTGTGACTGTAATCAACTGGCTCAGAATAAGGTAAATATTTTAACATTTGTTTTGTATTTTTTGACTTTAGGGGGGTAATTCAGCAAAGTGTGAACTTACCTGGTGATCCTTCGATTCACCTCGCAGAGACTGGTATGCGCTCCCTTCTCTCCTGCATGCGGAGATCAGCGAACGCTTTAAAGGTACTTCGCCTCACCTCGCGGCCAATTGAGTCGCCTCGCGAGACTGGAATACCTTTAAAGCGTTTGCTGATCTCTGCATGCAGGAGAGAAGGGAGCGCATACCAGTCTCGGCAAAGTGAATCGAAGGATCGCCAGGTAAGTTCGCACTTTGCAGAATTACTCCTTAGGTCTCCTAAGTAGGGCAAAAATGTCTGGGGAATTAAACCTTTTCATGGAAAACACACATTTCCTGGTGCGAGAGTTTATCAGTGCTGCTTAACCAATCATTCTGTGTCACTGTCACATGAAACATCTACTGGGGAGAAACACTTTTCACTAAGATATAGTACTGCATATGTAAAGATGTAATTTGACAATAGTTCCCCTTTAAGGAGCTAGGCATTATTACTGCTTCCAAGGGACTTTTCCCCCCCACCAATATCTAAATGGAGAAGCCAAAATACAAGATTTCCTTAAAATGTGAGCTGTCCATTGCGACCGACATTGCTGTAGGGGGAAGCAGGCTCAAAGACAACATTCAACATTGCCCTCATCCTCTGCAGGGCTTACACAGTGAAAAAGTGATTTTTTTTCTTTTTTTTTACAAATCTGCAAAATCGAATACAACAGGTCTTTATTTTAACCCTCAAAAGAAACGTAACAGAACCACAAGATTGTATCCTGGCTGCTGCATTTAAGAGAAAAAGTACTCTGAAGTCTACTGACGGACATTAGAATAAAAAATAGATAAATATGAAAATGTTATTGTTTTTTGAGTGCTCATAAGGTTTTACCTACTCATTATTTCCAAAACTTCAGGTCCTGCTTTTATGAATAAGATACAGGCTTTTTTTTATAAAATGGAATGAAATAGCCAGATAGCCTGTTGCTAAAAAGGGGGCTATAAACTATAGGCAAAAAAATCTTTGATTTCAGCATCACAGACTGGTGAGCTTACCTGGACAGTGCAAAGTTTGTACTTTAAGGGGAATGTCAGACAAGGCTTTATGATGCCAGAAGTAAATTGAACTCCAACGCTGCCCCTGCTGTCTGATACGCTGCTGATTTCTGAGTTTGACAGCCACTGTGGTCCTCTTCTCTTCCTGGTTTTCTCAGTTTTACCAAAAAGAGCAAGTGCAGTAGCATTGTTTTGACTGTTAAACACCAATCATACTATCTATTCTGCAGCCCGGCGCCGGCATCTCCTAATAGTCACATGGGAGAGCAGCGCATTATCAACCCGTCTCCCCTTGGTGATGCGCCACTCTCCCATGTGACTATTAGATGCCGGCCATGGGCTGCAGACTGACAGGGAGAAGAACGCGTTTCGGCAGCACAGATGAAAATGGAATCGTAAACACAGAAGTGCTACATAGCGGTAAGATATTTCATTTTAGGGCCAAAATTGAAAATAAAATGCATTTAATAAAAGTTAGTAATTCGTATTGACTAACATATGTAGTTTTTTCAAATTTGCCCTGACTGTTCCTTTAAATAGAAAATCTGCTTCCAAAAAAAAAAAAAAAAAAGAAAGCGACAGCAAATGGATGCACAGTTATAAAATAGAGGTAGGCATCAGTTTAGGACAGGGTGGTGTTTGTGTGTGTCAGTTTTGCTTTCTTTCCATGTTCCACTTCTATTGGATATTAATAATGCTAATGCTAATAAGCTTTCCTATGAGCACCACTAAAGTCCTTCCCTATCTCCCAGTGCTTTATTATTCCATTATCCTCGGCAGAATGCCTCAATCGCAAAGTGCATTAAAGATAAGGAAGAGACTTAGCTATTCACTAAGGTGCAAATTCGACTGTCGAATTCACAAACAGCAAATTCCCATAGCAAATCCGTGACAATTTCCCCATTTTAAAGTCACGACAATTCCCTCATTGTAATGTCGCGACAATTTCCCCATCATAAAGTCACGATTGCGACAATATTCTCATTATAGAGACACGACTGCAACAGTAGCAGCCTATTGTGACTGTCTTTATCTGGCGAATTCTCACCTATACACAACAATTCGGACTTTAGTGAATAACCCCCGTAGTGTGTGTGCGTGGCTACATACTGGCGAGTAGGCAAATATGAGATTGAAGTGGTGAATAAGGTAGGACACTTGCTCTACTGTACTATCTGGGTAGGGTGGATATGTTGAATTTTGTGGGATGGTGCATGGGGTTTTGCTGAACTATATGGGTCACTGTTGGGCTATTTCACCATTGTGCGTAGTGAGCTGCGAAGCCTTCGGCTCACTTCGCACATGGTGTTATGTGCTCGCTGATGTCCGCGTGCATCAGTGGGCGCATAACACCATGTGCGAAGTGAGCCGAAGGCTTCGCAGCTCACTAAACACAATGGTGAATTAGCCCCTGTATGGTGGAATCTTCTGCACTATATATAAATATATATGGTGGGGGAATTTGCTGCACTTGATGGGGTAGAATATGGGGGATCTGCTACACTGCATGGGGCACTTTGGAGGCAACTGCTGATGGGAAGTGCATTTTGACATCTTTGCCCTGGGCAATACTGCTGTGGTCTGTTTCTTTGATTTTAAAACAGTTGCTTCTTATTATAAAAAGATATATCTCAGAGAAATAAATGCGTTAAGCTTTCCTTTTTCCAAGTGTGGATATCCCATTTATCAGCTTTGTGCAGAATCAGATGAGATGACCACTGCAAAGAAAAGCCAAATAACAGTGGCAGTGTGGAAATTTGGCACAATAAACTGGCTAATACACTTCACTGTAGCACAGGATACAATGCAAGTTTGTAAAGTAGGATAAAGGGCACATTAACCTAAATATCCCTTCTTTATTTTAGTGAATCAGTATTTTTATTAACCCTGAAAGAAAATACTCTAGTGACTGAAGTAATGATACAGTAGTAGCCACTTGCTTGTTCATCTAGTCTGGCGCGAGTCATGTAAGGCCACATTTCCCATAAACAGGATAGAAATAGAAATAAACACCAGTAATGTGTAATAGTGACTTTTACATCCATAGTTACCATACACAGACACACAATCCCCCCCAAAACACACGCACTTACCCTGCCAAACTATACAACCTTTATGGAACTAGAGGACAGGCAAAATACAGATGAAAAATAGTGTAGGGACAAGGTTTATCACTCACTTTAACTGGTGCAGTTTCTCCGTTTTTTGGTACTGCTTCCTGGTTTGTGTGACCAGTGACATCATCAGGATATGCATGCTGGGATTGAAATTAGCCCTGCCCCAGGGAACAGGAAGAGAAGAGCAGGAAGAAGGATAAACCTCATGGGCTAGAGCAGCGGTTCTCAATCTGGGGGTCGCAAGGCCGTCCCACTGGGGTCAAGAACCGCTCCGGCACCCGGAAGTGCCCGCAGGAACCCTTCTTATAAGGGTTCCTGTGGGGTGACATTGGCTGAAAACATCACCACGTGACGCGCGTACGTGATGACGTTTCAGCCGAAACGTTATCATGCGCGGCGACGTCAGCGCCGGGGGTCGCCGTCCCGAAAAGGTTGAGAACCACTGTGCTAGAGAAACTGATCCAGGCCTGCTACACTTCTGAGAACTGAATTACTGATAAGGTTTAGCTGCAGTACAGTGAGTCAGCTGGATACTGCATCTAATAACAGATGCAACTCTCTGTGTATTACAGTGTATCAGGAGGATTACAATAATCAACCTGC